>PVLD010031925.1:0-15218 GCA_004027595.1 Dinomys branickii
CTTCTTCTTCTTCTTCTTCTTCTTCTTCTTCTTCTTCTTCTTCTTTTAAATATAGCACAAGATAATCAAGATCAGGAACATTGTCTTCTATTTTTTTATGAAAAAGCCAAATGACTTTAGGTGCAATTATCAGTGAAACTCAGAGAAACTGTGGGAGCATTCGCCTGAAGAATGCGTCCTCGCTGCAGGTAAAAACAGGACAAGAGAGAGGTTCACCCTTGTTCCTTCAGAGAGGCCCGCAGGTCGTCACAACCTAAAGGTTGCTTTCCAAGAGGGTTTCTGCTGCCATATTTAGTTTTCACGCTTCCTTCTCAATCAGCACTTTGAACTACTGGTCCACCACTCTTCCGCAGGGGAAGTCTTCCCTAGTGAATATGGCTCCCTTCCTTCCCTTGAAATCACATAACTTTCTCATCACTCCTTGCATGATTTCATTTGCTCCAGGGAAAGCATTAACCATATGAATATCAAACCCAATGTAATTCTCCATCATGTACTCAGAACACCGGGCCCACAAGCCTGTAGTTTTATACTAATTTTTAAAGTGAACCTAAGAATTTTGGAGACTTTGTTTTGTATTTTTTATTACAATGGTAACTTTAACACATTAACTATTATCCATACATTATTTTTAAAGGTAAGAATAATAAAAAAGAGCCAGATTACAACAAAGCAAAACAAAACAATGGCTTTAACATGTATTTTTAAGAAAATGAATAGTTCAATTCTGCTTCCTGGCCCCAGAAAAAGATTCCAGAATATTTTTCATAGATACATTTTGGTTATTTGAGATTCAGTGATATGATAGATTTTAGCTGTATTCAAATGGATCATTATAAATGGAGTTGACTTATTCAGGGGTTGCTACAACCCAAGGAAAAAGCAATTATTTAAGAAAAATTTGTGGTTTGTTACAAATTCAGAAACTTTCAGTTTGGTGTGGTAATCCCAGCACTCAGGAGGCTGAGGCAGGATAGCTGGGAGTTCAAGTCCTGGCTAGGTTACATACTTAGTTCAAGCCAGCCTGAACTACATAGTGAGGTCCTATCTCAAAAAGCAAGATCAAAACAATAAACAAATGAAATTTCTAAAAATTTAAATAAAGAGCAAGATAAAAGATAGATAATAGGAAACAGGCAGATTTGATCTTTTGCTAAAGAAAAAGGGACCCAAGAGAAGGACAGAGGGAGGAGAGAGGGGAGGGAAAGGGGGTGAAAAAAGAATTAAGATCTGTCTGTACGTGGGCCAACTCCCCATGACGCACACAACCATTAACATTACGCACTGCAAGCATGTCTTAATAAAAATACAAGTTAAAAAAAGAATAGAAAAAAGCAAAAGTTATACTTGAAATGCCTGTGGTGTACTGTACTGCACATGAAGAAAGGGAGTATAAAATTAAATGAATTGCTGAGTGGTGAACTAGTTGAAGTATATAAAATGGAATAGTCACCAACTGGTAATAGAGTGTTCGTTACTCTGCAGAGCCTGGTGGAACACAAAAACAAATCCCCAAACATGTAAAGCTATGTGGATCGGATGCTTTCTGCAGATATTTTCCCACATGCTCCATCTAAGGGATGACCTAGAAGGACAGAGGCAGCTGGCGGATGTAGCGTCAGGTGCTTCAGAGACTTTTCAGTTGGAATATTTGGTTTTCCTTTCCTCGTTGTCATTGTTGTGATTGCCGTTGTTACTTTCATCCCCGCATTTTCAGTCATTATCCAGGTGGAGGGGTTGCCTCGGTCCCCTCGGGTGTATACGGCTGAACTTGAACTTGAAAGATGGAGCCTGGCTCATGAGAAGAGAATAATAGGAGGCGTGTTTCCACCGGGAAATTCGTGAGTTGGCTGCAAAAACTTTGTTAAATTTCAGATGCAAATAAACAATGAGTGTGAGTCAGGAGTAATCACAGGGTATCCATGGTTACAGAGTCTTGTCAACGCCCATTGTTCTACTTATACCTGGTGAGACATTGTCACCACCTTTCTATAAATAGGGCAGAAATTCATTCATTTCAGTTCTAATAATGAAAATCTCCAATCTTCTCAGTAATAATCGAGCTGGGCTCTCCAGCGTAATGGGGGAAAATGTAATGTAACGGTGTAATGGGCTGTATGTCTGAGGAAATGTCAACACAGCAAAGAGGAAAGAAAGTTGCTAAGGGGGAAATGGGACTGCCTCAGATCTCTGGCAGGTGACTGCTTGAGGGAGAGTGACCTTGAGTAGATGAACAACCTTGAACTACTTATGAGTTCTCCTGAGCACCTATTCAGTTTTATATATGAAACAAAGGGAGGGCTAGGAGATTTTGGCTTTAATACAGCAGGAAGAAATCAGATTTTTTTAGCAAGGCCATAAGGTCAAAAAGAATGAGACAACAGATGACAGAACATGAAAGAGGGCTATACAATTTTGAAAGATATAAAGCAGATGGCTTAGGGAAACCAACTTAGCATAAAGCTAAAACCTAAATCTCTATAAGAATTCAGGGTCAGGTAGCAGTGGCAAGAGGACTCAATTTGAGGTACAAAATCCCAGGGATGCTCGCAGACTTGAAAGCACCAGGCACCTCTGAAGGCAGAATGGCAGAAGGCTGAGAATGAGCCATAGTTGAAGGGAAGGATGTTGTACTTTAGGAAAATGGAAGAATTAATTCAGAGTTACCATATCTCACACTGTGATATCCTCCCAACCCCATCTCCCACTTGGCTCTGAGAACACCAGCAGCTGTTCATTTACTTTCCGGATAAAAGAATGATCCCCGAGAAAACATTAACAGGCATTAACATATGGGGATTCCCAATGAAACACCCAGATCCCCTCTTAATAATCATATAATGAGACCCCTAGTTGACAAGTCTCACCTCTCTTCGCATTGTTTCTGCTAAGCTAAGGCTTTATTGAGCCCTTGTTAATACATTTATTTACTGAGCCCTTGCTAAATACCAGGTGTGTGTTCAGCATGTTACATACATTACATCATTTTCATCCTCAAAATAAACCCATCAGATTTTTATTCTTATCTCCAGTTACATATAAAGAAACCAAAGCTCAAATAAGTATCTTTCCAAAACTACCCAGCCCATAAGTGGGAGAGAGGGAATTTGAGCTGTTCTAACTATATGTCATGGTCTCCCTCTGGAGTACTAGTGAACCTTCTCAAACTTTATTCTTCTTTCTGTATGGAAAGAATACATAATGGGGGCTCAGTTTTATCTCTGAGCCTGCGAGAGTTGAATAAAATATAATGCTTTTACAAAAAGGATTATTGTATATCTTCCATTTCCGCCAATCCAGCTCCTCTGTTCAGTGTCTTGGGAAGTTGACCCATATGGAATCAAATAGTCCTAGTTGAACTGGCCAACAGTGGAGATTGATGTTAGAGAGAAGATTTGGAGAAGAACATTAAAAATAACAACAGTTGATTTTGCTCACCAATATGGCAGCTGACAGGGCTCAGCCCGGCAGACTGTCTCAAGATTTCTCAGACAGTGCTTAGCGGTGGGGCCACCTCAAAGGCTCCTTCAGTCTAACATCTGTGACTCGGACTAAGAAAACCCAAACAGCCAGGGGCTGGAAGAGACAGGGTTCCCTGGGCATCTCTGTTTCTATGTGGTCTTTCTAACATGGCAACTACAAGGAAGCCAGACATCTTGCATGGTGGATGAAGGCCCTCACAAAAGTGTCCCAAGAGATAAAACTGAAAAGATGTGGCACACTTAGTAGAGTACTTTAATGGTAAACAGTATGCTCATCCCAAGGGATTTTGAGTTGAGACTTTCAAGCAAGCAGATTCTAGGTAAAAATTTTTTTTTTTTTTTTTTGGCGGTACTGGGGATCGAACTCAGGACCCTGCGCTTGCTAGGCAAGTGCTTATTCCACTGAGCTATATCCCCAGCCCCTAGGTAAAATTAAAACACATTGCTCCACCTATAGTAAAGTACATAAGGCTGACCTGTAGGATTAGAAAGTACAAGGTATGTAGAGGTGTGCTTGCGAAGGTGTATGTGTGTGTGTGTGTATGTCTTTGTGTTTGTGTACATAAATAATTTTATGATTCCCATGACACTCAGAGGTTCTAGCTCTTGGCTGGAGAGAAGAGACAGAAATGTACAAGGTCCTGTTATTATAGACAGCTAAGTGAGGTAGAAATATAGGCAGTCAGACAGGGCTAGGCCTCAGAGGAGTCAGTACAGACACATTACAACTGGGGGAAGAGGCACATTCATTAAAGGCCAGACCTCAAGACAAAGGATAGAATGCCTACACCTACATACTTCCCCTAGGGATGAACAGCAGTGATTGATATTCTAAACAGGTATCAATCACCTTGGTTGGGGGGCTAGGAAGAGTCATTGACCCACACCCTCCAGAAAAAGCCCCTGTTCAGTCCATGTACACTTGCTACATGACTTGCTTTGCCATTTGATCCCCATTTAATCAATATTACCTAAGTGATTATATTTGTAATCTTACTGATTGACCATAGTTTTGTCCCACCACATACCCACTGTGGTGGATAGACAACCGGTGGTCAACTTGTGATGCCCAGCTGAACTTAACCAGGGTGGCGCTGGGTGTGGGAGGCCTGGCCTGAGGATTGTTGCCAGCAGCATAATAGGCAGAACGGGGGAAGAAGGAAGGCTGTTGGGAGCCTGTTGGAAGCAGAGAGAAGCTGTAAGGAGCTGTTAGTTCTCTTGGAGGAGTTTGTCATGCTGGCTTTCCTGATGAACTTGACTGTTTTCATCCTCTGAGGAGCTTGGGACCTTGTTGGCACTGAGAATGGCTTTGGTTCACTTTGGGGGAGCTCTGGTCCTCACTCTGAGCATCGCTTGATGGGTGCAGAGGGGAAGATGGTGCACTGTTCAGTCTCCTGAAAAAGCTTGTCACGTTGGCTTTCCTGGTGGAAACTTGGCTTTCCTCATCATCAGAGGAGCTCGCGACCTCACTGTTGCTGAGGATGGCCTTAGTACTTTTCAGGGGAGCTCTGGTTATTACTCTGAGCATCGCCTCTTGGTCCAGTGCAGACCCCTCACCCTGATAAC
The DNA here is from genome assembly GCA_004027595.1 of Dinomys branickii. Lineage (NCBI taxonomy): Eukaryota > Metazoa > Chordata > Mammalia > Rodentia > Dinomyidae > Dinomys > Dinomys branickii. The sequence continues at coordinate 5,049 of PVLD010031925.1, forward strand.
ACAGACCCTTCATCCCACTGGCACAGACTCCCTAGCTTCCACCACTGACCTTTCAGCCTTCCCAGTACAGATGCCTGATACAGATTTGTGTGAGACCTTGTTGTGGGCTCTTGGCCTCCAGCTGGACTTCTGGAGGACATTGTCATGGGATCTAGGTCTTCAGCTGGATTCTTTGGGTCTCTAGTATATGGACAGATCTCCCACACTCTGCATTTGACTTTTTGGGTGAATATTATAAAATAATCCTATAAAATATGTGTCCTGTATTAAATATATTCCCTTGCAAATCCTATAGTTACCTAAGCACCTATACTTATGATCTTGTTAGTTGATTAGAGTTTTATCCCACTGCATGCCCACCTTGTGATTTCCTGTTGGATCAATGTTACCTAAGGGACTATACTTACAATCTTATTAGTTGATTATGGTCTTGTCCTACCTTAGACCCACCTCACCTCACGGTTTTGCTCTATAAAACTTGCTTGAGAAGCAGGGTCCCTGACCACCCACTTGGGACCTCTTCTCTATCTCTTAGAAGCTTTCTTTCCCCAATAAATATTTTCTGCTCTTAACCTCTGCTGTTCCTAGAATTCATTCTTTGATTTTAGAGAACATGAACTCAGCACATCAGACATTTCACAGACTAGCAGACCGGAAGTTGTAATATTTTCCTTATGTTATTTGCATAATTTTGGGGTCCTATATCATCCCTATATCACTGTCCCTCTCCACCTCCAGCTCCTTCTTTGTAGTCTGATGTTTTTGAGGATTTTTGTGTCACTCTCTATTACCTTTGAGCTTCTCTGATGGAGCACATCTAGCTACCCAGATGCATAGCAATAACTGAGCCTGAGAGCTGAGGCTATGCATTTTCCTTGGTTTGAGCCACGCTCAAGTAGCTCAAACTTCAAAGCTTACAAACTTCACTCAATTCAAACATAGAAGTATAGCTTGTTTCCTGACAATTACCTAGACAGCAGAATTACCATAAACAATAAAAACACACTGGGAATCACGCAAGAGTAGTTAGTCCAACTTTAGAAGATGGGGAAGACTTTTTCACGAATGCATATACATCAAATTTTGAGACTAGAGTTTAAATATATTACTCACTTATTTGATCAAGCATTTTAATATCCAGTTCAAAACTGATTTGTACATTCAGCACTAGAACTTGTTTTATTTAGTCACATTTAGCACAAGCTGATGTTTGTTTTGTTTAACAATAACTTGGATGCTTTAATCTATTTCCTTTTGTGTGGTAATTGTTAACTTATTTGACAGAAGTCACGGTCTAAGTGTTTAGGAAGTGCAATTATGTGGCCATCAATTTGTGAGAGTTCTGATCATCTTCTTATTCAGGGAGCTGAAAGTTTGTTTCAGAGTCATTAATAAAGGAGAGATGACAAGTCCAGCCGTAGGAACTAAGGCACTGGCTTCAAGCACTTAAGGAAATTGCCCTAGGTCCAATTAGTCGCTAGGCCCACTTTGTGAATTAGCTCCATTTAGTTTTGTTTTTCCCATAAGGAAATGCGACACACATTTCTCATCAAGGTAATTTGACTCATTAAGCCCTAATTTTGTCCTATTTGACCGAAAGTTTGGTTCTGTGGAATTCATTTAAATGAATGTTCTCTGGGACTAGCATGTTCTTTCTGACTCTTTTATCTATAGGACTCCTGTGTATCCTTGAAGACCTTGCTTAGGCCTGGAAAATGTTCCCGCCTCTCAGGTTGGGCGAGTTGCCTGCCACACATACACTCCTTTTATGATTCTGATCACTTGAAATGAAAGCAAGTAATTACCAGGTGTGCTTCTCCCCACTAGATAAGAGCTTCCTAAGAACAGGAACTTTTTTTATTCAACTGCATACCTGCCATACTTAAAGAAAGTTATAAATGCAAGAGAGAACTTACACCCCAAACTCAGTGACTATTTTATGCACCCAATAAATGCATGCAGACTAAATATGAGCAGACATCTTAGAGTTTTAAACAGGGAAAAAGAACACACAAAATTTGTTATGATGTATAAGGTAAGGTATGTATTAGACTCCAATGTCCTGGATTTTAACTTTTTAAATTTTATTAGTACATACTAGCTATACAGAATAATGGGTTCCGTTTTCTTCTTTGTGGCTGAATAATAATCATATACATGTATATATGTTACATTTTCTTCATCAGTTTCTCTCTTGATGAGGACCTTTGCTGTCTCCATAGCTTAGTTACTGTGAATTGTGCTGTGGAAAGGTGAATGTACAGACATCCCTATAGAAGCTGTCTTTAATTGTCTTGGAAATATACGAAGGACGGATAGCAAGAGTAGATAGTAGCTCTATATTTAGCTAGTGATTTCTATTATGAATCTATTAACTTACATTCGTACTAGCTGTGTAGAAGGTTTCCTTTCCGCCACATCCTCACCAGATCATTGTTTTCTGCATTCTTGATGATAATCTTTCTGACTGAGGTAGGATGGAATTTCAATGTAGTTTTGATTTGCATTTCCCTGTGGACTAGAGATGTTGAACATTTCTCTTAGATTTACTGGCCCCAATGTCCTAGATTTTTAACTGGTGATTTCTGAAGCCGGTGGTTTTTGTTTTTGTTTTGCTGTTTTTATTGCAATGTTGGGTATTAGACCCAAGGCCTTGTGCATGCTAGGCAAGTGCTCCACACTGAGCTGTACCCCTACTCTCCAAAATGCAGTCTTGACTTTTGAAGAATAACTTTCTATGTATATTGCAAACCAGTATTTATATAATGGACTGAACCTGATATGTCAACTAACTTGGGCATCTTGCCACAATTGAGTTCTATCATTTGTGAACTGAAATATGGCTAAATGATATGTAATATATTAGTCATCTCTTGCTGTGCAACATAGAACATAGTGGCTTCAAGCAACACATGCTAATAATCTCACTATTTCCATGGTTCAGTGATCTGAGTGTGGGTCCTTTGCTTCAAGATCTTTCAAACTTGACTGGGAAGGATCCACTTCTGGAGCTCATGCTCCTGTGGTTATTGCCAGGATTTAGTTTCTTGTGGATGACTGGACCAAGGTCTCAGTTCCTTTCCCAGTTCCTTCTCCATGGGATCCTCAATGGAAGTGCTCAAAGCATGATATCTGGCTTCATGGAGATGAACTAGCAAAACACGGGAGAGAGAGCCAGCAAGAGAGAGCATGCTAACAGGAAGTAAGTCATGCTGTTTTCTAAGCCAGTACTCAAAGTGACATTCCATTGCTTTTGCCACTTTGGTAGGTTGCTAAATCTAGCGCACACTTAAGTGAGAAGGATGACATATGAGTGTGAATGCTAGGAAGTAGGAATCACTGGGAACTACATTGGAGCTGCCTAATACAAAGAATTAGAATTTACGAAACATACAAAATGGATACCACAATACCTGGGGGTATGAAAATAAAATATTAATGTAATTGAACTATTAACAGAATGGATATGTAAGAGAGGTAGAAAAATGTAAACCCAAATTCTTTAATGCTCTTTTCTTTAATCCATAAACAGTCACTGACTGTCTGTTCAGTGCCAAGTATCATGATACAATCAGGGTGCCCCAGAGAGGAATAAAACTTTATTCATGAGAGAAGGAGTTTACAGGTTACTGAAGGAAATGAGCATAGAGAAAATCATTTGGCGTGGAAAATTTCACAGTAGTGCAGCAGTAGAGTGAGTGTCCAGGGAGTTTCCTTTGAGATGCTGGAAGTATGCAAGGATGTGAGCATTGAGAAAGAATTCCCAAGCAGAGTGATGGGAGGAAGACAAGGCCATGTCAAGAAAGAAACTTTGCTTACTTGGGATTTATGAAATCAGGAATTTGTTAATCATATAAATATGTAAGGAAATCATTAGGTGGCTAGAAAAGTTATTTTAACCGCCACCAAGTCTCAATGTCCATGCTAAGGGAAGCAGAGGGAGTTCTATTCCCACAGCAAGAGGTGACACAGTAAAGATAATTTGGGGGCATCTGCTCTTGTCTCCTTAGCTATTCCTTGGGCAGGGTGGGGTGGATTTACCTGAATTCCTTCAGTGTCCTTGACAAAGCTTTGAAATGTGCACATTTTTCCACGAGGACTAGTGTTGACACCTCTCTTTTCCTCCATGGTACTTCTCTAACCCCAGGATCTTGGTCAGTCCTGGGTGATTTCCAGCCACCTGAGGCTCCACCAGACCTACGCCAATGAGAGTGTCCCCAGCCAGGCTTCCCTGGAGATGTCTCCTTCTTCTCACCCATCTGACAGCAGCCTAGGAGGGACTTGGGGTCAACATCCAGACCGGCAGAAAACCTAATACATCTACCACCCAATTTTAAGGTCAGAACCAGTGGAGGCAGCAAAAGATTATTCAGAGTGATGTGGAGGAGTGTGTGTGCACACATACACTTGACGGTGGAGTACAACTGCATTATTTTGCTTCTAATTATCTTATTGTTTGCTTTCACTGTCACCTCAATTACATTTTCACAAACATACTTTCTCTTTTTGTGACAGGAGCACATACTTATTTCCGAGTTTAATTGTTTTTGGCATTCTTCAATTTCACATTCTTCAAAATAATGACAATGGGATGGCATTGTCTAATGATTGATGAGTTCTCTGTTCTTCCAAGCTATTATTGTCTTTTAATTAGTTATTTGTTGTTTAAAGTGCTAAGCTATATTAAAAATAACTATAGATACTAGGGAAGAATTATAGTCCAGGGAGGGTGACAGGGCTGACACTTGAACTCAAAGCCTGAGTTGCATTCTTTGCACCAAACCAAGCAAAAGAGCCGGTGGATGAAATTCTTTTCTAGAAGCCTCGAGAAATCTGCGATGTCATGAGAGCTTCCAGGTGGCAAAAGCTGGGTAAATAGCTTTTCTCTTTTGCAGCAAGGAGGACCTTTTGTCACACCGTGGGTTGATTCGCCTGCTGTCAGTCTCTGAGAAAGTGAATAGGCTGAGCTAGGGGGAGCGCCTACAAGAGGATACCATTGTCTCTCTCATCTGCTGCGCTGCCACAGCTCCTGGTTCATGTCTCCAGTGAGACGGAAGTGAGCCCCTGAATACGAAGACAGCACTCATAAATTAAAGACTTCACATCTCCACAAAATGGTAAGTTCCTCAGTATTCCTGGAAAAAAATACAAAAGTATTATTACTATGACTGTTTGCTAAAACACGTGTTCACACTTTCTGTAGCTTTCTGAATTTGCCTAGTTATGATATAACATCCAGTTTCCCTTCATTTATCTAACAGTGATAAAGACTCTTTTCCCTGTTGATCACATAGCAGTTCTCAGATGACATTTTACTTTCTATTTGAATATAAAAGAAGGTCAACGTTTTCTAGAACTGGGATGAATTACCCTTGGCCTCTAGCTAGCATCCTTTATAAGTGATATAATCTGATTGTTAAATTCTGAGCCACAACAGCAGCACGCATACCATTGCACTATAATTGTGTGCTTATATATCTTTCCCTCTCACTAAATTGGGAACTCCCACTTGAAGTCCTTTGTCATTCACTGGTGTGTTAAAATTCATACAGTAGCGCCTGCACCTAGCAAAATGTCAACGGATGCTTATCCATGTAAAGTTATTTATTCATTCATCCATCTATTCACATTATTGCATTTTTCTGAATTTTACTTTCCTTATTTTTTATTAGAACAACACCAAAAAAAGCACCTAGAAAATTGTCAAACACATAAGAGATACTTAATGAGTGATGTGCTACTCCTGCCCCTTACTCAAAGATGCATCTCATCACACTAAAGAAGTAGATATTATCTGAGGAAGACGAGTGTTCTGGGACCACCCCCTCATTTTACTTAGACTCTTCCGCGTCAGCTTTGAGTTTACCTGTACATCCATGTCCTCAGCTGGGGAGGAGAGGGAAAAGGCTTCCCATAGCTTCCTGCTTTGTGTGTTTTACATGAACGTGATTTGTTTACAGACTACCAGTTTGTTACTCTTGCTGGATGAACAGAGTTATAAATAACTCCTACCTTCCAGTCATGGTTTGTTCTGGCCCAGCCTCCTTTTTTTAATTCAACCTGGTTAAACATCCTCCCTTCTAATTGCTGTATGTGCCTTTTTTTACACCTGAGTTCATCAAATGACTTTATTAATTCATTTTCCACTTTGATCAGGGAAGCTCAGAAATGTTTAGTGCTTGCAAAATGGGAACATCATAAAATATTACACATCACTAATACAGTCAAATTAGTACATGTGATTTGAAGTTTTACCAGTGCATTAAAGAACTTAATGTGTCTCTATTTTTTAAATGCCAGACTCCTGACTAAAATGTCTGTGATGTTTTGAAAAGATGCTTATGCTTATCAGAATGCTGGAGGCTTAAATCTTGAACTTGATTTAAGAATTCAGGTCCATAGTTCCTTGTCTGCAGTTTTGAAATTCTCCAAATTCTAATAAATTAGAGTTTGTTTTGTAATTTATTCAATGACAAAATTTGAACTGATTAGAGAGGTTATTTACAGTCTCTCTTTATCCTATTTGAGAAGAATGTTTCTCTCATCTGATCTTGGAAGCTAAGCAGGGTCGGGCCTGGTTAGTACTTGGATGGGAGAAGAATGTTTCATGAAAGAAAATATCAATGTTTTGAGTCTTACATACTACCCCAGACCCCAAAGCAAATGTTATTTTTTTTTTGCAAGTGTTATTTAATATATGCGTTATGTTCTATGACCGTCCTAAAATGTGAGAAGTCCAGGTTTTGAAACATATTTAGTTCCAAGAGTTACCAAAGTTGATCCCTGAGGTATTAGTATTATAAATAAAAACTTGTGTGGAATAAAGTTTCATCATGTTCATGCTGATTTAAAAGAATACTCAACATAGTTACTATCTACAAAAATGGATGAAGTAATATAATGTCTGGGATTTGTTCAAAGTAATATGAGAGAGTGAAAGTGAGTATCAAGGACTTTAAAGAATCTCAAATTGGAATCTTACAAGTTAGTCTGTCAGTTTTATGGCCATTGGCAAAAGACATGAGATTCTTGGGTCAGAGAAAAAGGTCTTTATTATTCACAGCAGCATGAGTTTTATGTTCATATCAAATTTCTCGTGCTATCCAAGTCCCATGGAACAATGTGAAGTGGCCCACTTGGGTGGAGATTGTGCAATGGGTAGGTTTGCATCAGAGCTGGGGAACCCTCAGCTTAGAGAACCCAAATCTTTTATACTAGACTTTAAGTAAGCATGCCTGACCTTTCCTTAGAGGGAAATATTAAACTGTTCAGTAAACAAGTCTGACTTCTGCTCCCAAGGAAGACACTGTATTTTTTATATAAGACCCTTTCCTATAAAAATATCTTTGAGATGTTGTATTTTTATACAATGGAGTATTAGCTATAAAGAAAGATAAACTCGAGGCTTTTTTTATGTTTAAAAAAAAGAAACATAAAAATAAAAAAAATTCCAAAGCAATATGATAGGAGGGTAACAATGTTAAGTACAATGCATATTGTTATCTCTAAATCAGCCACTTAGACTGTCAGATATCAGCATTGAATTGTCCAAACAATATTAGCATAGACCTATCCCTTCAACAAACTGAGAGAAATGAGCAGCACAATTATCTTAACTGTCTTTTGTATGTATATATATATATTTTTCTTTTGCTTTTCCCTTCTTTCTGCCCCTTCCCCTAAACCAGTTTCTCTTTCCTGTTGAAGTTTCCTCCCATTAAACTCGAGGCTTTTATATGTAAATGGAAGCAACTAGAGACCATACTCATAAGTGAAATAAATGAGACGTGCATGTGAAAACATTGTATTAGCTCCCCTATTGTAAGAAACCGAAGAAGTAAATAAAACCTGAAATGTACAATAGAAATTGTGAAAGAGAAACTGCTCAAAACGAATGAACAACTGGGATGAGGGAAAGGAAAAAAGAAAGAAGAAAGGGAAAAAAATATATATATACACACACACAAGATAGCTAAGATAATTGTACTACTAATTTCTACTGGTTTATTGAAAGGAGAAGTTAATACTTATTTTTTTATCAATCTTGCATGCCTATAGCTGGTAATCTGAACAACTACTGTGAAGATAACAATATGCAGTATAACAACCATTGTTAGTTTCCTATCATCTTGTTTCAAAAATCTGTATCATTTTTAATATTTCTAAAATTTTCTTGTTCTCTTTAAAATAAAACAAAAAAGAAAGGGGAAAAAACCATCTTTGAAAAGGCATCTTGTACTCACAAGACATGTGAAAACACAAAAGACCAGAAAGAATTATCTTCTAAAAGTAGTGGTGGTGAGACTGTGGAACTAAATGAGGAAATATACACTCAGGAATTGGTAATGTTTAAAACTTGATGCTGGACACCCTGAGCTATGGCCTACTTTTGTATGTTTTTATAGTTATATTAAATAATAAGTTTTTAAAATAGCAGTCACTAGAAATGAAGTGCTGTGTGACACTTGCCATATAAACCACAACAGACCAGGGGAGACGACATTAACACTTCACTGTCTCTCACATCTTTACTTCTCTGAGCAAATGTTGTTGGCAGCTAACTATATTATTGATCTACCAAAATATTGTCAAGTTTGGTATGATTAACTCAAATCTTTACCTGTTTAATAACCACCAACTATGAAAGTCAGGTCTATTGGGTAATGATATAATTGACCTTTCAGTTTTTAACTTTTTGAGAGAACAATACACATATCATAGATACTAGATGTATGCATCACAGTATGCATCATATAGATCAGTAAGGTGGAGGCAAAGGAGACTTCATTTATGTGCAAGTTATTTTATCCACATGAATAGAAATTACACAGTCGAAAAAGAAAATCTTTAAACTGGTGCCAATGTGTTTTCAGCAAGTATATGTTTTTAAAATATATATGCTTTAGCAAAATATAAATATGCTCTATTCTAAAAATGAAAGTGTCTAAACTAGAAAGTGAGTGTCTTATTCCCCATAGCCAGGCACCACCCCTTCTGCAATTTTTCTTTTGCCTCCAGAGAGGTAATTGCTGTTAACAGTTTGCTGTGTATTCTTCCAGAGTAGTTTCTATAAATTTGCATACATTAAAATGTAAAAGTACAAATATTTTTAAAAACACAAATGGGATGATATTGTGCATACTTTTATATACCCTGCTTTTTTCATTTAAACTTTTCTTGGAGATATTTTAATTTTAGTATATGTGAAACTATTTCCATTTTAAAATGTATAGCACAAAATCCATAGGATATATATCACATTTGAAATATCCAACCTAAGTTCATTTTTCACTGCTGCTAAAATTTTTTAGAGTTATTACGAACACATCTCACAACTACATTCTGCACCAAGCAAGCTTCACAGACCAGTTCTTGCCCACCTGGGTCTATAATCTAAAATAAGCTAGACACAAATGTGTATCAAGATTGCATGCTATTGGGGCTGGGGATGTGGCTCTGTGGTAGAGCTCTTGGCTTGCATGCACAAGGCCCTGAGTTTGATCCCCAGCACCACATACATTAAAAAAAAAACGGTAATAGCAATAATAAGTAAATAAATTTTTAAAAAAAGATTGCATGCTATTTATGTATCAAGAGTTTTGAGACCTTTAAAAATTGTCTTTTCAATTGTAGAGGAAGGGAGCTTATTGAAGAGTAGGATATTTATATATAGTCTCAAAATATCTCTTCAACAACCGTTATTAATCACAAAAGGAAAACTTAAGCTGTGAGGAACCAGACTTTATCTAAATGAGCAAAATTAACATCACCAATAAGGCCAAGTGGGCAGCACGTTCTCTCATCTGTGCACCCTGAGAAAAATATATCATGTAGCATTCTAGACAGCTATGTAGTACTTGAATGAAATCATAAGAAAACACTGGATAAACCTACATGAAGAGACAGTTTATAAAATAAATGGCCCACATGCTCCAAAAATAATGAATGAAAGGAAAATACTAATGAAAGGAAAATATAAAGGCCTAGGAACTGTTCCACATTGTAGTAGACTAAATATACATGAGGACTGTAAATGCAGTGTGTGATCCTAGGCAGAAGCCTTTTCCAAAAAAATAATCACTGTGAAGTATGTTGTTGGAACAATTAATAATGGAATATGGACTATAGATTAGATAAAAATACTGCATTAATGCTAACTTTCCTAATTTC
>PVLD010031926.1:0-15217 GCA_004027595.1 Dinomys branickii
CGTGTGGCATCGGAGTGCATAAGTAGGGACTTTGGTCCTTCCCTGTCTCCTCCCAGCATGACAAATGGCTGGATTAAAAGGCTTCCATTGCCTCCCTGGCCCTGGCATTAGCTCCCTTGTAGATAGAGGTCATAATTCAGCCTTCCCAGCTTCTGCACAAAGTGCTTGGCCCTGCCCACCCTCTCACCTTGCCACAGTCATGCAGTCATTTCACAGACATCCTCTGACACCTAGACATGTTCCCTCAATCCTCAACCACACCTATTCTCCAGTTCGACACACTTTGAAATCAAGCTCGTCTTGCAATCCTCATTAGTTTTATTTTTTTTAATGGTGCATAATGTACTGTACGATCTACAGCTGAGGATATTGTAGAGTTTAAGAACGACAGCCTGCACCAGATCCTGAGCACTGGAAAGAGTGCACAAGCGGGGAGGCGCTCAGCACCTGCTCTGTGCCAGGCATTTTGCATACACCAACTTGCTTCACCCTCATCACCCGGGAGGGAGGTACAACCCCAGGTCACAGATGAGGAAACTGACACACACAGCAAAGTTTCTCCAGGTCATACTGCTGCTAACGAGGCAGAGCTGGGGTGTGAACCTAAGTGCATAAGCTCCATGTTCACATAACCAATACGCTTTGCTCCCTGTGGGCATCCCTGCAGGCAGGGGGGTGGGGTTATGTAGTGGGCACCAGTGCTGCTTCCCATGACTGGGAAACTGGAACAGTGAAGGGGGAGAGGAGGCAGGCAAGGGCCCAAGGTGCTGGGCTTGCAGGCTGCAATAACAAATAGGTTCTGTTTCAAGAAAGACTCCAGGGGGGTGTTGGAAGATGTGGAGCCCAGAAAAAGAAATGGCTGGGGTCAGGGCTCCAGGTAGAGAAGAAACGATGCATCAGAAGAAGTTTAGGGCCCAGACCCCCGGCCCAGGCACTAGTTACCAATTATGGCAAGTTCATCGTCACCTTCTGCCCCCTTCCTCGGTAGTATCTGAGGTAATTTTGGTTGCCACAGCTGGGAGAAGATAGTGCTGCTGGCTTGGAATGAACAGAATCTAGAGCTGAGGACAGTCCCCACACCAAGGAATTAACCAGTTCCAAATGGCAGCGGCGCCAAGGCTGAGAGGGCCTCCAGGTGGAGAGCAGGCAGGCAGGGGGGTGGGCGGTGCTCTGTCTTACCCCACGTCTGGCTGTGACAGTGACTAGCATGTTGGGGGCAAAATTCCCTGACCCTTGGTCATAGGCCTGGTCACAGACCTCGGCACCCACCCCACCCCCCAGGCCTTGGCTTGTGCAGATAGTGTTTGCTCTGGATGATGAAACCTCCACAGCTAGGGACACTCAGATGCTGGGCCATCTTTGGCCTGCAGTGGAACAGTCCTCCCTACTCGAAGCTGTGCCTAATACTAGCTCTTTAGGAAGCTGAGGGGTGACTTTAGAGAAAGTTTTCTAATTTGGCTCGGAATTCTACCACTAGAAGCACAGTGAGAACTGATGGAAGCTCAGAAATTATCACAGGAGGGCCACATACTTAGTGATAGGGAAGTGCAAGGGCTGTAGCTCAGCAGCGCTGGGGCCCCCAACCTTCTGCTTAGCCCAAGGGTACTGTACGGGCTGTGCTGTAAAGGTGCGCAGATGGGAGGGACAGTGTCCAGGAGATCTGGGCAAGGGAATCAGCAGACCTCACAGGCCATCCTGCAGGTACCCAGCTCAGGAGGGGCCGAAGCCACTGTGAATGGCCTCTGGCCGTGTGCTGGCCGCTCGGGGGTACTGTTCATGCTTGGCGGAGGTGTTGCAAAAGGGTGTACAAGCCTGAAAAGCTGCGCCCCTGGTTTTTGCAAAACTCCAACCCACCAGTGTCAACAAAGCAGAGGCTAAGAAGCTTCTTCAAGGACCATGTGGCTGGAGAAGGAGCATAAAGGCCAGTGCTACCACCTCAGCATCCCTTTTGCCAGCCCAGCAGCGAGAAACTCTCAGTTGTAGATGTGGCAGATATTGTCCCTAGGAACTAAGGCTACACTTGCTCAGTGGGACTCTGTCCTGGCACAGAATGGGGAGGCCTGGGCTGGAGAGATGAGAAGCAGGGAAGAGAGGTCAGAGAGGTCAGGATCTCAAAGCTCAAAATCCAGGGATGGGGACAGGGGACTCTGCCCGTGGCATACCCCTGGCTGCTCTTGGGACTCAGCAAGCTCTGACTTGTCTTTGCGGACAGATCCCAGGAGGCGGCCCTGCAGGGGAAACATATTTGAGGGGTGGGGCAAACTGCCCCCAACCTGAGACTCTCCAGCTAGCCTGTGTGCTCTGCCCTTCCACACCTAGGACTCCTATGAACCTGGCAATCCAAGCCAGCCCGCTGCCTTGCCCCGCCCCTCCCACTTGGCCTTTGTCTTGGAGGCCCTACTCACTGGGGTGCTATGAGCCACAATTGTCACCAGATCTTGCTAGCCCTTGTGAGGGCCTAGGACTCTCAGAAGGAAGCAAGGCAAGATACCTGACTCTGATGCCAAGTGCCCATGACTCACGCAGTTGCTTAACCTCTGTGAGCCCCATTTCTTCCCCTTCCTCCCCAGCTGGGGACCTAATTCCTGGAGGGGCGGGAAGAGGTGGGTTTTGTGGACAGGCTGAGAGAAGCCAGGCAGAGGTGAAGGTGCCAAGCGCAGTCAGAGTTCCACTGACTCTGTGAAATAATACTGTACCAGTTTCCTGAGGACTGACAAGTGCCTTGCCTTCTTCGTATTATTGAATAAATGCTACCCAGGAAGGCATCGTTTCCATTTTTACATGTGACAAAACAGGCTGAGACAAACTGTGCAATTCACAGATCACACAGCTGCTGTGTGGCATACCTGAGATCGGAATCTAGAGTTTGGTTTCAGAAGCCACATTTCACTCTTTTCCTCTCTATTTTCAAATGTGGGCCGGCTATCCCTGCCTGGCCTCCCTCATGTCCCCATTGTCTTCTCACCCTATCTCATCTGTTCAGTAAAACTTTTGCTACCTGCATTAAATCAGGGTTTGGTCTGTCTGGACTGAGTTGAAATCTGCTCACTCACATCTAGGGCTCTGATTCACCCAGAATCAGCCTTCAAGTTCAGGGCCTGGACATGTGACAAGCCAGACAGTCAGGGAACTGAGGGCACTCACAGCAGAAGGCTAAGTCTGCAAAGGGATCCAGAGGAAAACTGAGGCTCAGAAGAGGGCAAGGCCCTGCCCATGGACAGATAGCCGCCAGAGGTAGGGACAGGACAGACCCGGAAGACAGTCCATGGCTCTGTTGCCTCTACCCTTAGCTGTGCCCGTGCAGACTTCAATACTCGCAAGAGAACTTGCTGTGAGACCCTGTCCCCACCTCTGTCTTTCTCTGGGTCTGAGCTTCCTCCTTTGAAGAGTGTAAATGGTCTCTTAAGACCTGAAGTTTATAGCCTTTACTCCAAACCTGGGCTATGGATGGATTTGCACCTTTACAACTCATGTGTGAGACATGACATGCCCCACAGAGCTCATTCAAATTGGCTCACTGGCCCCACATTTCTGTAGTTGGGAAACCATGGCCAGAGACCAGCTGGACCCCCAGCCACGCTGTGGGGGAAGCCCAGGCTCCTGCCTCCCAGCCTTGTGCTCTGCTCCTTGCACTGGGCCACATATCCCACGGAGATGTGCAGTTCTGGGTCCCTGACCCCACAGCATCCAGCTCCCCCAACTGGCCCAGTACTCACTGAGATTGGGAAATAGTCCCTCATGTACTTCCAAATGACACAGCGCCTCAATGACTCTACGCGCCTGCCCCCCTGCTTCGGCTTGTCTCGGTCCACGAACCACCAGGCGGCATACAGGACAGCCAAGAGCCAGAACCTGGTGAACAGGAGGCCTATGAAGATCCCGAAACAGACCGGGGCTAGGGAGGGAAGCAAAGCATTGGGGAGCCCAGGTCTGGACGGCAGGCACACTGCTCAGACCAGAACGTTGCCATGAGACCTGCACTCGCAGCACTGTCCTGTCCAGTCCTTGACCCCAGGAAGAAGCCCAGCTTTACTCCTATGCCTCTTCCACAAAGGAGATGGGGTGCTGAGAGGGAACACGGCCAGCCCTGGGCCACACCGGAGCGCGGGCTGAGCCAGGCGGGCTTATTCCAAAGTCACGCCTGCACTGCACCTGCCTGCCTGACTCAGGCCGTGACTCCTTCCCCGGCCCCTCCTAGTTGGGCAGTCTCCATTCGCCAGCTGCTCAGCACTGGGGGGCACTGAGTGGATTGGCTCTGCTAGTTCCTGTCTTTGCGGACTCAGAAAAAGGAGACCGACTTCTGCCCAGCCCCTTTCAGTCTACCCTCTGCCTCATCTGCCAAAGGGTAAGTCGGGCTGGGCCCTGTTTCCTACTGAAGCCTCCATGGCTTCTCCATGGCATAAGAGCACAGTCCCAGCAGCTCAGCTGGTGTTGGGCTCCCGCAGCTGGCCCGGCCCCTCCTGCCCTTGCTCCCTCTCCCAAAGCTCTGGCCACCTGCTAGTGCTCGGAGCCCTTAAACCACCACTCCACGCCTTGGCCTCCAGTGCCCTTTGCTGGTGAAAAGAGGAGGCAGGCAGAGCTCAGCCCCTGCCGGCCATGGGTGCTGCGTGGCCAGGGCCAGACCCAGCATGGAATTCCTGATGCTTACCACAAGCGAATCCTGTTTCATTTCCGCATCAAATGGCCCGTGGAGCCACCCCTAATCTGATGCCAGTGGAGTATTAATCCCAGAGAATACTACTCTCCTCACAGCATTCACTCCACACCTTTTCCCACTTCGAGTTTTTTCCCAGTCCCATGCTGGAGAATGAACCCAGGGCTTCAGGTATGGGAGACAAGCACTTTATCACTGAACCACACCCCATCCCCCGCACTCATATTCAGAAAGAAGGCCAGCTTTTTGTGGTCCTCTTGCAAGTAGGGAGAACTGGGCCTGACGACCTTCCTGGAAGAGGCAAATTTGGGTTGGTTTGAACAGCAGTACAGGGTCAAAAGCCAGCAGATGTAGGCTGGGGCCCACCAATGCTGGCTTTGTGTGGAGTACCTACAAGGTGCTAGGTGCTGGAAGTCCAGTGTGTGCCAGTACCGACGGCAACTTTCCAGGGGTGTGTTTGGGCATTCAGTTTTTGTTTTGTTTCATTCTGGTAAAAGCATTTTAAAATACACAATTCAGTGGCATTAAGTACATTCATACTTTGTGCAACCACTACCACCACTACCACCAGAACACTTTTAGTTATCCCAAGGAGAAACTGTCCTCATTAAACAGTAACTCCTCTTACCCACTTCCTCCTGTCTCGGGACCACCACTCCATTCTCCCTGGAAGTGTGACTGCTCGTTACCACATACGAGTGAGATCATACAGTATTTGTCTTTTTCCTTTAAAAAAAAAAAAACAGGGTCTCACTCTGTATCCCAGGAATATCCTATATGTATATTCCTGACTCAGCCTCCCAAGTGCTGGAATTACAGGCACCCACCACCACACTGGTGTTATGGTTGATACATTGTGTCAACTCAGGGAATCTAGAGGTTTGGCTAAGTGACTCAGACAGTTCTATATTCTGGGATGAAAAGAACATGCCCTTCCTGCTCTAGGATGTTGTTCATTATGTCAATGTGAGAAGTTTAGAAGGTTAACTATGTGATTCAGCAGGGAGCCAGGGCGCTTACTCTGTACTCATCCTGAGCCTGTGCAAGAGGAGGGCATGCAGATCCTGTCAGTGCTACACGGCCCCCTGGGGGGGTATCCTGCTTATAATATAAGGAAGGAAAAGAGGCTTGCTCGCTTTGCCACTGCCCCTTTTTGGTCTTGTTGCTTGCTATCTTTCATCGCCATGAATGTGTGCCCTCTGCCATGTGCCACTCTGACTTGGAGCCAGCCCCAAGGATGGACTGAAACCTCCACAAAGTGTAAGCTAAATAAACCTTTCCTTCCTTAACTTTGGGCATCAGGTATTTTGTGTCAACAATGAGAGAAAAGTAACCGAGGCAACTGGGAAGTGTTTGTTCTTTTAGAATGACTTACTTCTCTCTGCATGTTTCCAGTTCATCTTTGTAGCAGTGTCACAACTTCCTTTTAAGGCTAACAGTCCATCGCAGGTATACGTCACTTTTTGTTTATTCATTTAGCCCTTGATGGACATTTCAGTTGCTTCTACAGTTGTCTTATTTGCAAATATTACTGAAGTTTTTACTAATGAAACATGAGAGGATTCTCATATCAACCCAAAAGTAGTTCTCTCTTGAGAAACAGGAAGAAATGGCAGTTGGAAGTCTGCGTTCTCAAACAGCCCCTCTCTCCACACACCCAGCCCCTTCCCAGCTTTGGGTCTTGTCCTACACTAACTGGTCTTTGTCCTCACAAGGGCTTGGATTTCTCCTGTGGGCAGGGCCACAGGGAGGAGCCAAAGAAGCTCTGGTGTTGATAACATTTTTGTTTGTCTTAAATATTTTATAATGAAGATTTTTAAAGAGAAATTTGTAGAAGAGGGAAACTGTACACCCTGTACCCAAAATGGGATGTTCACACTTGCACAGGGGAGGGCAGGACCCACATGGATCTGGATGGAGTCAACGGATGCCAGTGAGAAAGGATGCAAAGGAGAGAGACTTAACTTTTGTTCATTTTTTTAAACATGAATATAGTTAATGCCCCTTACATAGCACCCCAAAAAATTAAATACTTAGGAATCAATCTAACAAAAGAAGAGATCTATACATGGAAACTACAGTACTCTGAAAAAGGAGATCAAAGAAGATATCAGGAAATAGAAAGACATGTTCATGGATAGGAAGAACCAACATAGAGAAAATGGCCACATCCCCAAAACTGTTACACAGATTTAATGCAATGTCAGTCAAAATATTATTAGCACACCTTACAGAACTAGAGAAAACATTCCTAAAATGCATGTGGAACCAGAAGAGACCTAGAATAGCAAAAGCAATTCTAAACAACACAATTCCTGACCTGAAATTATACTACAAAGCTACTGTGATAAAATCATCATGATACTGGCAAAAAAAAACAAACCCCCAAACAGACTTGAGTTATCAGTGGAACAGAGCAGAAGATGCAGATGCAACTATAAACACACTCAGCTACCTTATCTTTGACAAAGAGGCCAAACATGCTCATCACAGGGAGATAGTCTCTTTAATAAATGGTGCTGGGAAAACTGGCTTTGCACATGCCCAAGACTAAGACTAGACCCATGTCTATCACTTTTATGGTTGATACAATGTGTCAACTTGAGGAATTAGAAGTTTAAATAAGTGTCTCCGTAGTTCTACCTCTTGGGGTGAAAAGCATATGCCCTTTCTGTTCTAGGATGTTCACTGTGTCAACCTGAGAAGTTTAGCAGGTTAACTGTGAGACTCAGCAGGGAGCCTGGGCCCTTACTCTGTGCTCATCCCAAGCCTGTGCAGGAGGAGGGCACAGAGACAGCGTGCATGTGGGCAGGTCGCCGGCACAATATGAGGGAGGAAAGGAGGCGTGTTTCTCCCCCTTTGTGCTCTTGGTGCTTTTGCTGTCTGTGTTGCCTTCAAGTGTTGCTCCTGTGCCCTGCCACCCCACCTTGGAGCCAGCTGATTATAGACTGAAACCTCCACAAACTGAAAGCTAAATAACCCTTTCCTTCCTTAAGTTTGGGTGTTGGGTGTTTTGTCTCAGCAATGAGAGAAAAATAACCAAGACAACCACACCATGCACTACACTGAAGTCAAAATGGATCAAATATCTAAATATTAAAATAGAAACACTAAACCTTCTAGAAGAGAAAATACGTAGATCTTGAAGATGTAGATGTAGGCAGAGACTTCATGAACAAAACCGAGACAGCACGGGAACTACAACAAAGAATTAACAAATGAGATCTCACCGTAACAAAAAGCTTTTGCAGGGCAAAAGAAATCACCAACAAAATGAAAAGACAACCCACCAAGTGAGGAAAAATTATAGCCAGTTGTCCTTTACACAAAGGACCTATATCTAGAACATGTAAAGAATTTTTAAAAATCAGGCCCCCCAAATTCAAAGAGCCAATCCAAAAACGGGCATCTGAGATGAGTTACACACTTCTCAGATGAAGAAATACAAATGGAAATAAATACATGAGAAAATGTTCAACATCATTGGTCATTCGAAAGATGCAAATTATAACAACACTGAGATTCCATGTTACTCCAGAAAGAAGGGCTATCATCAAGAAAATAACCACTAATAAATGTTGGTGGGGCTGTGGGGAACAAGGAGCCCTTCTCCACTGTTGGTGGGAGTGTAGATGGCTGCAACCACTACGGAAATCAGTGAGAGATTCCTCAAAAAACTAGGATTGGCGGTCCTGTTCAAACCAGTTATTCTCCTTCTGGGTGTCTTCCCAGAAGCATTAAAAGCATCATGCCACAGTGATATATGTGCACCCATGTTTACAACACCATAATTTGTAGTAGCCAAATCTTGGAAACAACCCAAATACCCATCAACCAAGGAATGGATAAAAAAGATATTTTTAAAAATATAATGGAATAGTAAGCCATAAACTTGAAACTTCTACAGATAAATGGATGCACCTTGAGACCATACTCATAAGTGAAATAAATCAGACCCATGTATGCAAACATCATATTGTCTCACTAGTATAAGAATCTGAAAGAGTAAACAAGATCCAAAATGTACAATAGATACTGTGAATAGGGAAGAAATTTCAAAAGAAAAGAAAAACTGATAGGAAAAAAGGGAAAGGAAAGGAAAAGGATAAAAAAATATATATGTACACAAGACAATTAAGATAGTTACACAGCTGGCTTCTCTTGGTTCATTTAGTGGAAAGTTTTTTTTTTTTTTGGTCTTTTTGAGACAGGGTCTCACTATGCAGTTCAGCCTGGCCTTGAGCTCACTTTGTAGCCCAGGCTGGTCTCTAACTTGCAACGATCCTCCTGCCTCAGCCTCCCGAGTGCTGGGATTACAGGCATGCACCACCACACCTGGCTGTGTAGGGGAAAGTTTTGTGCTAATAATTTTCTGGACAATGTTTCATGCCTGTATCTTATACTCTGAACAATTACTATGAATATAACAATGTGCAATGTGTTGATTACTGTTACTCTCCTCTGAGCCTGTTTTGAAATTCTGTTTTTATTGTTATTTTTTACTTTTTCCTGTTTAAAATAAAATGTGAAATAGTAAAATTTAAAATGTATATATTTAATGTAAAAGCATATATTAAATACATTAAACATATATTTAATGTAAAAAATAAAAAATGTAACCCCAGCTGAGACTCTCTCCACTTGGGTAAAATCAAAAGTCTATGTGGATGGCCCTCAGTTGAAGAAAATCAGCTCTGAAAAGCAACAATTAAAAAAAATAGAGAGAGTAACAGTTGTTAATAGTGGCAACCTGGAAAGGCGAATTATGGGAAGTCTTACTTTAAGGGCACACACTGTGTGAGTGTGTTACAGTGAATATTACTTTTGCAGTCAAAAAAAAAAAGTTAGAAAGAAATGGAGGTCATTTACTCTTGGCCAGAAAGATGACCACGTGCCACTATCCCCAACTAGCTCTGACCCTGGCCAACCCCCAGCAAACCCTGAGTGGGTGTTTCAGGAATTTAAGCAAATAGACACCTTCTGTCACATACTCCTGATGGACCGAGGGAGAAATACTTAAAATCCCACTTTAAAAGGCCCAGAGAGGAGCTGGGGATATAGCTCAGTGGAATAAGCGCCTGCCTAGCAAGTGCAGGGTCCTGAGTTCAATCCCCAGTACCGCCAAAAAAGAAAAAAAAAGAGGGCCAGAGAGGGGGTGTAGGTGATTGGCTAAGGTCACCCAGCAAGCCTTTTCTCCTCACACCCCCACGTCTTCTCCCAAGCACCCGAGTTTGGTGAGGGCAGCCCGCTAAGCATGGGTGAGACCTGGGCACCAATCTGCCTTTATGTTCCTCTCCACCAACCCTGTTGCTTGTGCCCAAGGAGTCCCAGCTCCTAAACAGCTTTTGAATCTTTTGGGATCCTTCCAGTCCCTGTACCAGCCCCTGTACCAGGGCTTTACTTAAAGATCCAGGTAGCAAACATTTTAGATTTCACAGCTCAATTTGAAGGATAGTATGTAGGTAGGTACTGCAGTAGCCATTTGAAACAACCTTTTTAAGAATATGAGAAACATCTTAGACTTGGACTGCACCAAAATAGAGACCTATGGGCCCTAACTTGGTGCCCCACTGCGATCTAGAGTGAGTGCTTCTGCCTCACTCTGTTCTCCCGTACTCCAAACACAGCCGACACCGTGCCGCAGGCACAGAGACCTTTAACACACACCTTGAACTGTCACTCCCGGGAGGCTCTCCTTTGCCCTCGGGACAAGGAACAAGGTGGCCAGGGTCAGAGCCACATGGGGAGAGTGGCACGTGGTCATCTTTCTGGCCAAGGGACAAGGGAAGCTTTGTTAGCACAAATGGGCGCAGATGCCTTTTCTCAGCTGCCCTCTGTGCCGTCCTCTGGGCCTAGGTCTTCCTTGACTTCTGGGTTTGCTCCTGACTTTCCCAGCCTCCTCTAACAGTGGGGGCAGGCTGGTGCCACAAGCCTGCACGGTGGGCATGTGCACAGCTAGTCGGACACCTCCTGTCTTCCAAGGTCCCAGAGGCAAGCTAAGCACTGTGTTCCTCATCCCCAGTGATACCTTGGTCACAGGCCTCCTGGCTCTGGGCTCCGTGGCTCTTCAGCTTGACCAGGCTTAGGTCTCCCTCTCTCTGCTACCTCCACAGTCCACCCCTCCTCCCAACAACCCTGCCCTATCTTTTCCTCCTCTGGCCAGAGCAGAAGTCCAGGATTTTAATCTGCAGCCTGGGCCTTTAGGGCATTCATCTCAGCTCCTCAGCATCATAGAGATAAAGCACTCATATTTAAAATGTTACAGTGGGGTGTGGTGGCACACATCTGTAATCCCAGCACTCCGGAGGTTGAGGCAGGAGGATTGCTGTTTGAGGCCAGCCAGGGCTACATAGTGAGTTCAAAGCTAGCCTGAGCTACACAATGAGACCTTGTCTAGGAAAACAAAAACAAAATAAGATGAGATAAAAAATAAAATAGTTCACAACCATTAGGATGAAGATGCAGATCAATTAGATCAGTTAGAAGAGACAGTAAGGGTAGATTCCCAGAAGGCCTGCTCTGCAGGGATGAATCCTTCATTTGAAAGTTCAAATACAGAGAAAGAGAGAGAGAGAGAGAGAGACAGAGAGACAGAGAGACAGAGAGACAGAGAGAGAGAGAGACAGAGAGGAGGCACTACTGACCAGTGTGTGCACAGTAAGTCAACATCTTAAAAGCCAGGACGGCAGCACAGACTGACTCCAGTTTCTCCTGTCTGGGAAAAGGCAGCAGAGGAAAGGAAGACTCTCCCACATTCCCAGTCATTCCTTCTCAATCCACTGTCCAAATTCTTTCTGAAAAAGTTCCCCATAGCAGCAGCAGCAGCAGCAGCAGCAGCAGCAGCAGCGGGGTGAAGGAGAGGCGTGCCCCATGCTTCTGCGGGAGGCCAGTCCAGGGCCATGCCAAGTCTGTGCTGGGCGAAGGCAGCATCTTTCCTCAGCTCACAGTGGCCCCGGAGAGCAGCACTGTTAGCCCATTGTGCAGAGGAGGAAGCAGAGGCCTGTTTCCTATTTCCCTCTCCCACTACTGGCTTGCCCTTGTCGGAAAGGCAAGACGAAAACCCATCCTCTCCTACCAGCGTGAGGAGCAGTCCTCAGCATCCCAGATGCTCCCTCACCCTTGAGCAGCTTGTAGCAGGGTCTCCTCCCAGGCCAAGGAGGAGCCCACAGCATAGTTCAGGAAATCCTAAATCTATCTGCACAAAGCTATAGGTGATCCTACCCACCGTCAAAGGCTTCCGGCAGACCGAAGACGTCTCCATGGGCTGGGACTCTCAGCAGAGCAAAGCCTTTACAATCTTGCCACCACCACTGTGTTGTGAACACTTGGCATGGCTGCTCTGCCCCACCCAGAAGCCCAGGGGTCCGGTCTTACCCGGCCAGCCTTACTCAGGGCCAAGCAGAAGAAGAGCCACAGCAGCACTGTAAAAGTCTGCAGCCTGCGCTCCCAAGGCACCCACAGAGGTGCAAACTTCACCATGCTGGCCAGGTTCAGAGGCTGTGCTGAGCTTTGTCGAGCTCCAGGCTGTGTGACTCTGGCAGGGAAAAGGTGGAACCCAACTCAGCCCAGCCCAGCCCAGTCCAGCCCAGCCCAGTAGCAACAACTCCCTGACCCGCCCAGGCAGGGCCCTGTTCGCTAGAGGAACCTTTGCGTCCATCCCCTGGGGCTGGCTGTAAAAAGGAGAACAAGGAGCCCTTTAGCTGTTATCAGCCTCCTTCCCTAACGGTTTATCTGCAGGGCCACCTTACTACGGCCACTGACTGGCAGGCTCTTCCTACCACTTGGCAGATGAACTCCCTGGCAGGATAGAGTCCCCTCTGCTCAGTTCCCTAACTCTGGCTCTTGTGTCCCTCCACAAATAGACTGCAGTAGATCCCATCTAGAAGTCTCCAACCCCACCATCTCCTCCACCTCCTGCCCACTTCTCTGCTGACTGCACAGCAAAACTCTTGGAAGAGCTTTCTGTGCTCACGCTTTTCCCAGCTCAGCTCCCACCTGGCCCCTCCTACTCCACACTTGTATGTCTTGTACTTATGGTACTGCTTTGACAAACAAAAAGAAAAACAGAAGATTTTTGAGACCTGAGCTTCCAAACAACTCCAACTTCCTGAAGGAAATCAATAGATGCTTGCTTGAATGGAGGTGTTAGTAGTTTTCATGATACTTATCAGGAAATCACATGGCAGTGGAAGCCACTGGACCTGGGTTACTTGGAGAAGCGCTGCTCCCATCAGCACTGTTGTGTTAACATTGCCAGGGGCTCCTGGCTCAGCAGACAGCTTCATCCAAATCACCTGTGTGACATTCCACAAAACTACCCTTGATAAGGTTGCCAATGGCCTCCTGGGTGCTAAATCCAGGTGTCAATTCTCAGATTTCAGCCTGACCTATTAGACATGGTTCATCGTTCCCTTTGTCTGGAAATCACTTGGCCCACGGACCCAACATCTCCTCAGTTTCTTACTAGCTCATTGGCTGCTCCTTCATGGTCTCCTTTGTGGCTCTGAACCTTTACCTCATTAAATCCTTAAGCCTCTCCACCCCCAGTCCTTGGCCTCCTCTCTGCTCTCCACATTCACTCTCTTTGAGATCTCTTCGCTGCTCATTAACTACACAGCAAGGGCTTCTGAATATGCATCCAGCTCTGACTTCTCCTTGGGCCTCTAGGCTCGACGTCTGGGTAACTACGGCCTCCATCACAGCACACTGAAAACCGAACTTGATGGCGACTGGGTAGGCAGCAGAGAGAGAACCTCCCGGAGGAATGCCACTCAGACATAGCAGTGTGGCAACATGTGAAGGACAGAGAGGAAAGAGGTGGATATCCTGAACTCGAGAAGGATCTGAAATGGGAACTGAGACCTTCGGAAAGTCTAAGCAGAACCTCCTCTGGAGGAGGGGATTGGAGATCTGCCATGGCGCAGTTGGAGGGAGACGTGACGGAGAGGGAGGAGGGCGCCGCTCCAAGCACACCCTTGGCCCACACCCTCGTTTCGGCATTCGCAGCTTCAGCTTCGGAGACCCATTGCCCAGCTGCAAGGGGTGGGGAAAGGTAGTGCTGGAGATCAGAAGGAGGTGGGAGGAGAAGAAAGGGCCTCTGGCATCAAGGCAATGGGACAGAGCCAAAAGGGTCACAGAGGGCGCCCCATGGAGGCGTGTGCCCTGTGGCTGCTCCACTGAGGGCCCCGCGGCTGCTCCGCTGTGGGCCCCGCGGCTGCTCAGCTGTGGGCCCCGCGGCTGCTCCGCAGTGGGCCCTGCGGCTGCGCCTCTGTGGGCCCTGCGGCTGCTCTGCTGTGGGCCCCGCAGCTGCTCTGCAGTGGGCCCCGCGGCTGCTCCTCTGCTGTTCCGCAGTGGGCCCGGTGGCTGTTCCGCTGAGGGCCCCGCTCAGGGCACCTCATGGTCTGGACCTGCCCCCACCCATAGCACAATGACAGGGTGGAGCCGGGCGGTCCGCTGTGAGCATATGTGCTTTCCCACCTCCAACCATGGCAGTTTGTATACACCCATGTTTGTTATAGTATAGTCTGAGGCAGCTATATCTCTTCCCAAGGCGAGAGTCGAAGGATATAGATAAACCCAGGAGTACAGTTATTATCACAGGGAAGATGACTGATTGAGTGGTAGGGCAACGGAAATGAGGGAGGAGAAAAATTAAAATGATCAAATGGGCCATCATCTGTGTAACTGAGTAACAAAGGTGAAGGTAACATTATGTAGGACAGCATCCAGAGGTAATTCCCTTCTATGTTCTCTATAATTCTGTATTTCCTCAGTCATTTTTGTATTAACAGAAGTGAAGATAACTTTATATTATACAGCATCCAGTGCAAATTCCCTACTATCTTCTCTATAATTTGGTATTTCCTTTAATGTTTTTGTGTTAACTAATGTGAAGATAACTATGTAATACAACATCCACTTGCAATTCCCTACTATATTCTGTGTAACTTTGTATTTTCTGTATTGTTTATGGCTTTTCTGGTTCATATGTCTCCATTCTTTTGTCTTTAAAATAAAATTAAAAAAAAAAAAAGAAAACCGAACTTGAGTTCCTCCATTGCCCACAGCAGTGCTTCTTCTACTCTTTCTTATCCAGTAAAGGGCAACTCCAAGTGTGCACTTGCTCATGCCAAACAAACCCTAGATTGTTTTCATTCCTCTCCAACCACACCTGTCAGTCACCACGTCACGATGGTTCTTCTAAATCAATTCTTTTAAATATAAACTTTGATCTGAGGTGTATTAAGCATATCAATTAGCTTTCCATCACTATAGCAAAACACTTGAGGTAATTAACTTATCCCAGTTCATGACTGATTGACTCCATTGCTTTTGGACCTGTGGCAAGTTAGAACATCATGGTAGGAGCATGGAGCAGAGCACAGTCACTCATCTCCTGGCCAGAAAGCAAAAGAAAAAAAGAGGAAGAGGCTGAGGTTCCACATTCCCCTTCAAGGGCACAGTGCCAATGTCCTAAAGACTTCCCCTTAGCCCTACTCCCTACAGCACCTCCCTATGTCATCATCCTGGGGAACAAGCCTTTCATACCCAGGCCTTTAGGGA
>PVLD010031927.1:0-15216 GCA_004027595.1 Dinomys branickii
AAATTATGGGATGTCAAGTGTTTTGTCCCAGCAATTGGAAAAGTGCTATGATATCACAAAAGTTGAAAGTAGAATAGTAACTACCAGAGGTTGGGAATGCTGTAGAGGTGGGAACAAAGAGATGTTTGATTAATGCATACAAGGTTACAGGTAGAGGGCAGAAATAAGTTCCAGTGTTCTATTGCCTGTCAGAGCTGCTTTAGTCCATAATAATGTGTTATACAGTTCAAAATAGCTAGAAGAGAAGGTTTTGAATGTTTTTTTCCACACAGTATGATATGTGATAAATGTTTAAAGTGATGTACATGCCAAATATCCTTATTTGAACATTACAAAATGTATAAATATATCAAAACATCACACTGTCCATCGTAAATATGTACTTATATGAACCTAACTTAAAAAAAGTACTATACCAGCTGAAAGAAACCAGACACAACATGATACTTACTCTATGATTTCATTTATATAAATATCTAGAATAAGTAAATCCATAGAGACAGAAGGCAGAATGCTGGTTGCCAGAGGCTAGAAAGAAAGGAGATACAATGTACTACACAATAATTACAGAGCTTTCTTTGAGTGATGAAAAACTTTTAGAATCACATAGAAGTGTTGGCCGAACAATATTGTGAATGTATTATATGTCACTGAATATATATTTGAAAAGTTGATTTTGTATTATTTAATTTAACCTAAAAATGGTGTACAAAAACATAAGGATAAGCACATTTACTTGTTTTATTTTTTAAGAATGGTAAGAATTTATTGAGAGAAAGAAAGCATCTGTCTGAATGGCACAGAAGAGGGCCTGGAAAGTGAGTTACCCACCAACCCCACTTCTCAAGCGTGCTTTATTCAGCAAAGCCACAAAGTGAGGCATGCTTAAAATGAGACAGAACTACAACAAATCAATAAGATTACAGGTATTGTCACATAGGTAATATTGAACCAACGGCAAATCATAGTATGGGTGTGAAGTGGGACAAAACTATGATCAACCAATAAGTATACAACAAACATAGTTGCTTGGGTAGTATTGGTCAAATGGGTAAACAGATCAAGCAGCAAGTGTATATGGGCAGACAAGGGCTTTCTTCAAAGGAGTGGATTAAGGAGGTTTGGTCCTCCACCCTGAGGTGATTGATGCTGTTGTAGTCAAGGTCTGTAGGAGAAATAATTCAATACAGGATGCATAATTTATAGAATTATTTTATAGTAGTCATCCAGAGAGTCAAGTACAAAGGAGTGCAGGAAGTTTGTCCACACACTAAAGAATCCAGAAATCAAAGAATCCAGCTGAGGGCCTCAGTCCCATGGCAATGTTGTTCATGAGTCCAGCTGAAGCCCTGGAGTCCATGACAAAACTCTGCACAAGTTCAGCGGGAGACTAAGAGCCCACAACAATGTCTCATGCAAGTCTGTTTCACAGATCTGTGCTGAGAAGGCCCCAAGGTCAGTGGTGGAAGCTAGAAAGTCTGCACAGGCAGGATGAAGGATCTGTGTCAGCAGGCTGAGGGATCTGCACTGGAGGCTGGAAGCGATGCTCCAAGTAAGAACCAGAGCTCCCCTGGAAAGTAGCATAGCGATCCTCAGCAACAGTGAGGTCCCGAGCTGCTCTGATATGAGAACAGCTGAATTCACATCAGGAAAGTCAGCATGACAAGCTTCTCCCGGAGACTGAACAGTATGCCATCTTCCATCCGGAGCTGGGAAATGATGCTCAGAGTAAGGACCAGAGCTCCCCCAAAGTGAACCACAGCCATTCTCAGTGACAAGATCCCAAGCTCCTCCAATGATAAGAATAGACAAGTTCTTATCAGGAAAGCCAGCATGACAGGCTCCTCCAGGAGAATCAACAGCCCCCTAGCAGCACCTTTTCTTTTTCTTCTCTAGTTCTCCTTTTTATTTTGCTGGCAACAATCCTCAGATGCGCCTTCTATACCCAGCACCACACATATTTGGTTCAGCTGGGTGTTACAAGTTGACCAACAGTTGTCAATCCACCATAGATGGCTATTTAGATATCAATCACTGATGTTCATCCCTAGGAGAAGTATATGGGTGAGTAGTTCCTTTCTTGAAGCCTGGCCTTCAGTGAATACGCCTCCAGCCACAGTTGTCTTCTGCACTGACCTCTCAAGGGCCCAGCCCTGTCTGACTGCCTACAACATTCCCACCTATCTTAGCTGTCTATAATATTCTCCCTTCTGAAGAAGCACCCCTAACTGCCATGAGGGGGCTAGGGTTGAAGACCAGTCTGGCTACTTCCACCTGAAGTGGGTCATAGTTGTGATTGGCAGTCAGAGATACTCCACAGAGGGTCTATCCAAAGGCTCTTGTTAGGGACCAGGTATTCATAAAGTCAGTACTATATCCTCCTCACATAAATAACTCCCTTTGAGAGATGTAAAAATGAAACCTACCTATAATTCTCATTAAAATCAACAGAAATGCCAAATACAATTATTGAAATCTGCCCAGACATGAAATGGTGCATATGTTATAATAATGTACTGTGTATTTCAAAAAGCTGAAAGAACAGAATTTGAATGTTTTTGTCTTAGGGAAATGTTTCAGAAGTTAGATTTGCTTACCCTGATTTGAACATGAAATAATCTATACATGCATCAAAGCATTACATGGTATCCCATATTTATGTATAACTTTATGTCAGTTAAAAATAAAAAGTGAGAATTAGTACAAAATCTTCCCAACCATAATGACTACAGACACCCAAATACAAATTTTTACATAATCAATGAAGAAATAAATTAAGAGAAATTCTAGGATTAAGAGCAAATTATTGGGGCTGGGGATATAGCTCAGTGGAATAAGCACTTGCCTAGCAAGCACAGGGTCCTGAGTTCGATCCCAAGTACCGCCAAAAAAAAAAAAAAGAGCAAATTATTGTTCTGCTTTATTTTGATGAGAGAAATATTTGGAAATAGACTAAAAATTTTTTAGACAAAGAATACAACATGAAGGACTGACAAAGACACAACTCAACTGAAATCTCATATATTCCCAGTGGGAGTTAAAAGTGTTATAATTACCTTGGGAAACAATTTGGCAGTTTTTATAAACAAACAGTGCACAACTCATAATCCCACTGTTTGCTATATACTCATAAAATATAAAGTCCATCTAAAACCTACAGTCTGTGGTTGTTCATATTACCATGATTCATAATAGACAAACTGTGGTATTGGGTTCAATAACCCTTAGTTATTGCAGGTTGATCAGGCCCACAATCTCCCAAGTGAGTGGACTGCAAAGGCTTAAATAAACGAGAAAGTTGAAATGACTTCAGGTTTCCAGGAGGGTCTCACTCTTTCTTACAGCTTAGATATTATCTGGGTTTAGACAAAAACTTTGCTGGGCAGCTTGTATTTATTTGGCTTTCAAACAAAGGAGGAGGAGACTCAAGAAAACATGGGAATCTAGCAGGACCTTGGGAGAATTTTCCCAAGTAGTAAATTATGTCCGTCAGGAGAACTACCTTATCTTTAGGGTGGTATTTATTGTAGGAGTGTGGAGCCTGCAGCTGCAGCCTCCTTGTAATTAATTGGGGTTGGAGCCAGATGTCCTCAGCTGTGGCCTTATCTTGTCCTTTGAGATGTCACAGCTTCACAGGCCAATACAGAACTCAGCAGTGACCAGTGACTCACAGAGGTTTACTTACTGAGTCCACTGCCCATCTTCAGACAAGATGCCTAAGCTTCAGACAACTCACAAACACAGAAAGCTAGCTGGTTAATATTAATTCCTGCTCAGAGCCACTTTGTAGTGGTCTCCATCACTGTGGAAAAAACTGACATGTCTATCAATTGATAAACAGATAAACAAAATATAGTAAAACAATAAAATGAAATATTGTTCAACTTTAAGAAGGAATGAAGTATTTGTATATGTTATAATGTGGATGAACATCAAAAACATTTTGCTTAGTGAAAAAAATTCAGATAAATCAAAGAATAGTCACTATGATTCCATTTATATGATACTGGGAAAATTTAAAACAATAGGCATAAAATAGGAAGTATGGAGATAGATCTTTCTCAAAGGGTAAGGGGTGGAGATGCAGGGAGGGGTGAGGTAGGGTAAAAATAATGAAAATGTATTATGTACATGTACCAATTCCATACAAGGAATGTAAACATGATGTACTGCAGACAGGTACCAAAACCCAGGAAATATAGAGATGGGTTGAAGGGAGAAGGTGGGAAAGGAAAGAGGATGAGAGAACATATTAAAATGTATTATGTACATGTACCAATTTCATACAAGGAATGTAAACAGTACGTATGACAAACATGTACTAATAAAAATATAGGAGTATGTCTAAAGATTTAATGCAAATATTATGCCATTTTATACTAGGGAATTAAGCATTCACAGACTATGATGTTCCAGGAGGGACTGGAACCAATCCCATGTGAATACCAAGTAATGATTCTATTTGGAAGAGCAAAAGTTCTAAAAATAACTATGGTAGTTATGAAGTTCAAAACAAGGTAGGAACTTCTCCTACAGGACATTAAGACCTATTAGAAGCTACAGTAGTGCAGCTAAAAAACTGTGATATAGGTATAGATACACATATAACTACCAGGTAGAGTTCAGGAAGCCAGTTTAATTGGAATTTTAGACAAATAATGGGCATGTATTTTATGTGGTAAATATGGCAACACTATAGGCGTACAAAAACAGGGACAAAAATCAGATCAGGGATTGCCAGGGACAGGTGAGAAGGGATCAACCTATAGCATATGACAGAGGGGACAGATCAAGCCAGTAGTAAAACGTGGATTATTCAATGTGTGATGTTGAAACAATTAGTTGCTCATTTATATATAAAAATAAAATACAATTTTATTGTATCAGTATCCCATATCCATCGAACTTTTGTTCCAGGTAGATACAGATTTAAATGTAAAAAGCAAACGTGAAACATTTAGAAGTAAATATAGGAAGTAACTTTTTCAACTTAGAGTAGGAATTTTTTTTCTAAAACAAGACATGAAAAGTATAAACCATAAAGAAAATGAATGATAATTAAACTATAATGAAATATAAAACCTTAGTGTATCAAAATATTATTTAAAACACATGAAAGACAAGTGCAAAATACAGAAAAAATACATTTGCAATAAATAAAATGAACAAAGGAATGGTATTCCGAATTCATGAAGACTACATAATGTATTATATAAATCAATAAGAAAAGGATATCATGGAGTGTATGGGAAGTTCTAAAAAAAATTCAAATATCTTGACAGCTTTCAGTTTAGGCGAGGCTCTGGTATTTATCATGCTAGCCTGGTAAGAAATCAACTTTTAGAAATCCCTTAAACTGAATAGAAATAAAATGTGAAGACTGTGAAGGATCTTACTTTGAATAGTTTCTGTGAGCAGTAGTAATGTCTTCATATGAATTATGGGTAACATCATCCCCCATTTAACTTTCTAAAGCATGAAATATTTCTGCAAAGTAAAGTTGTAAAAAGTCTCAGCCAGCTGCTTTTACCTGCAGTCCTACCAAATCACGTACATAATGTAACACAACAGGATCTCGGCAAGCAATGGACACTTTCGTATTTTACTTTATAGCCTTTACTTTTTTGAATTGTTAGGTACATATAAAAAACAACGTTATCATTTTATAATTCATACAACTTAAACATAAAAATGGCCTTATCCTGTATTTCAAAACTTTCCTTTTTTCTTTCCCCTCTGACATTGTTCTCTGTCTCCCTTTCTGATAAAGTATTTTGTGAATTATCCCACTTTAATCAGTAAGTCCCTACATAGTGGGTAGAGAAGTGTAGTGTTCCGTGTGCATACTTGATGGGAAATTTAAATTTCTTGAGACTATAACGCTAAATGAAATAAGCAGCCATGCAAGCTTAAAGATTGCATTTCTTTTATATGAGAAACCCAAAGTATAAAGAGCAAAATTCAAGAAAAATAATAGAAAATAGAGAGATGGATCTTTCTCAAATCAGAAGGAATCAAGAGACAGAGGGACGGGAAAGGTGGGAAGGGAGGGAAAGGGGACGGACAAGGAATTACGATGTGTTCTGTACGTGCACTAACTCCACACAAACAGTGTAAACGCTATGTACTGCAAATATGTACTAATAAAAATTAAATTAAATTTTTAAAAAACAGTTCATCAAGGCTGGGCATGGTAGTGTCTGCCTGTAATCCCAGCACTCGGGAGGCTAAGGCAGAAAGATTGCTGTGAGTTTGAGGCCAGCGTGGGCTATAAAATGAATTCAAGGCCAGCCTAAACTGCATGGTGAAATTCTGTCTCAAAAGGACAAAACAGAGAAAGTTAATCATACATGAAAGTCATTTCTAGAGGGTGGCATTTAGCAGTTCAGGATGATTGGGAATGTAGGGGTAGGGAGACTTTCACATTTCACTTTACACTTGTCTTTATTGTTGGGATTTAACAGGATAAGTATTTCGTTATCAAAATAATGATATAAAGTAAATAATAAAAAATCCTAAACTTAAAGTTTTATCTTTTTAAATTTAGCCTTGTTTATGTCCTCCCTTATCTTGTCTTTTATAGGCATGCATTTTATAGGTTTTGCTTGGGTTAATTCCAGCATCCTGGAACTTTCCATTTTTGTTTACAAGTGTTCTGTGTTAAGAGAACACCATAAATGGCAATGTGGATTACAGTAAACAGAAGAATTAAAGGCTGAATCCCACAACTTAACCATGAGCCTGTAGATGTCTTTCAGGAACACCCTGCATGTTTGCAGCTCAACTTAACCAACTCTGGCCCCTGATCAAAACATAGTATGTGAATTCTTTTTTAATTGTTGTATAAGGGACAGACAGGAGGAAAACAGAGTAAGACAGGCTGAGAGTCAGACAAGTGAGAATTTTAGGGAACAAAATGTGAGTGACATCAAGTGACCCTGGAGTCGGAGTTTCTCTCCTTAATACTTAGAGCTCGTAGCGTGTACATACTCAGTGCCTTGCCCAACATCACACAGCCATTGTACAGGGGGAAAAATGAACAGTTCCTTATTAGGAAACAATACAAATATTTCTACTGTATGACACAATAGGAGGATGAGAGAAGGGAATGTTATCTGATATAAACAAATCCAACTTCCTACTAATTGTTTATTATTATGGCAAAAACATGGAGTTTTATATCAGAAAGACTTTAATCTTAATTTTTTAAATAATGGACACCTCACTCTATGCAGTCTATGACCAATCACTATACATGTGCTGTTTCACAGATTTTAGGACGGACTTTTGTCTTTACTTTTCAGTATCTCAGTCACTCATACCTTACCATTATAATAACAATAATGTAGCCTTTTTTAGTAGTACTTAAAACAGTATTTAAGGGTAACGACATCTTAAATTTCAACAAAGTACAAAGTTCTTCAATTTTCAAAGCCTCAGTTTTCTCATCTGCAAAATGGGGCTGAAATGTCACCTTCACAGAACTGTTGTGAAAATGGGGCATCCCACTTTTTTAGAAATATTTCTATCAATGAATTGTTAATTTCAATTTTAAGATTTTTATTATATTAAATGATGTGTACTTAACAGGGAAAATATCAAAAAGTACTGAATTTTTAATACTGAGTGTTTATAAATAAGCATCATTTTCACCATCAACTGTTTTTTTGGTTACAAAGTCCAATAAACAACAGCAGAAATACATTACTATGTGAACTACACTGAAAATACCAATAGAACTCTATAACAAAAATACTCTTTACTTCAGTTATCAAACCTAAGGTCGTCTTCACACATGGAAACAGCACATTCCATACACATGTATCACTCACACTGACCACACGTTTTGCTTTCCTGTCTTTTCTGTAGGACATACTTGACATCTCAATGCTCTTGCTGTTTTGTTATAAGGTTCTTATCATATTACACAATGTGTAGTTGACAGGAACATACAATGTAATACATATTAAGAATTTAATACACATTTAGAAAAAATCAACCTATGTCTTTATTATGGGATTTAAGAGGATTAAATATTTTGTTGTCAAAATAATGGTATAAAATAAATAATAAAAATTCTAAAATTAAAGTTTTATCTCTTAATTTGGCCTTGTTGATACTCTCCCTTACCTTGTCTTTTGGAGGTATGCACTTTAGAAGTTTTGCTTAGGTTAATTCCAACATCCTTGCAGTTGTTTGAGTTGAGCTGCAATCATGGAGAGTGTTCTCTTTGATAAAAATCTTAACATAAGTTTCAAAAGCATATAGAAATCACCACGAGTGTACCATTATTTCAAATCAGAAATTAGTGGAACATGTCTTGTAGCAAGATAAATTCCTCAGAATAGAATGGTTGCATAAAGCTTCTTGAAATATAAAACATTTAATTAAATAAAAGAAAACAAGAACACTAAGGATTTGGCCACAATTCAAAAATAATCACCTCCTCTTCTATTATGAAGATATACAATGTCTATGGGAATAGTAACCTGAAGGGTGTGTGCCTATTATCACACTAGGCCTGACAGCTAATATATATATATTTCAAGATCAATATTAACATCACACATAAAGATGAGGAAACTGAGGTTCAGAGGGTGAAGAAACTTGTAGGAATGAGCAGTAAAGTTGTTATAGGATTCAGGTATACTTTACATTCTTGAGAGGCTGAAACAGGAGGATCACAAATTTAAGCTTTGCCTGGGAAACTTAGCAATTTAGCAAGACTTCATCTCAAAATAAAAAAATTTTTAAAGTTCTAGGGGTGTAGCTCAGTTCAAAGACCCTGGGTTCAATCCCCAGTGTAATAATAACTATAATAATAATAATAATAATAATAATAATGTAATAAAGCACAGCACATTAACCTGTATTTTTATAATTCCATCCAATAACTTCAAGAACTCTAAAATTTGTATTACTTTCCTCCTTTTCCAAACAAGGAAACAAAAGCTTCGGAGGTGTTAAGTATCTTTTTTGGAGTAATTCTTTAGTAATGAGAAGAGTTAACCAAGAACACAAAGTAAGGATGTGTATGGTCCTAGTCTTTTCTCTGTCTATCCCGTCACACTTGTCTTGTGCTCCTTAGCCATAAAAGCTTTTATGCATTTGCTTCTGATTATAAAGTTAATTGATGCTTCACCACAAAGAAACAATACATATCTGAGGTAATGGATATGCTAATTACCCTAATCTGATCATTATACAGACTACAGAAACACCACACTGTACCTTATAATTCTGTACTATGTGTTAAGTTGAAAGAGAAAAAAATAACATTTCAAATATTGTAGATTATACTTATTTCCAGATATGACGTCACTAATCAAGGTATGTGTACAGTTTCAAGAACCTTCACTGACTAGAAATAGTTATATACAAAATCTTCTGATTAAGTCAGTAAGTAATAATGCCAAAATAATCTCAATATATGAAAGGGCATTTTATAATTATCTGAAAACAGGTTGACATTGCATTGTTTCTAATCAGTTAGAGCCTATCATTTCTCAGCCTTTTGGCTAAGATCAATTATAGTGTCAATTAGAGACTAATATTGCTTATGGTGGAAAAACTGCATTCTTTGACATTTTGTATTGAATTTATTAGTCCAAAAGTCTTTCAGCAGTTTCCTTGCTATATTAAATGTTATACAGTTACAAATAAGATTAAAAGATCTGTATGTATTACTTTTAAATAAGATAACATGCTAAAAATTCTGTGACACAGCTAGCAATATGAAACAGAAATGTTCAAACTATAATACTTAAACAGTGTTAACTAAAATGTATGCCTTTTCATGCTACTGTGAAGGAATATAAACTATTTAAAAATTTTTAAAAGTAATTTATGTCCATTTTGGACACTGTCAAAATAAAAGACAACTATAAAAATAACCTCCAATCACAATCTTAATGAAAACCATTCATACATAATTTGTTGCACTTAACTGAAACTAGAAATATCCACATATATCCATATATACATACAGCAGCAAATGCGTTTTATATAAGTGGAACTATACTGGAAATCTATATGCTTTGTGTAATAATATTTGACCTTCACATTATATCAATGGAATGAGGATAAGATCTCCCATCCATTTTTATTGAACTGTTTACCAATAAAGCGGCACCAGTTCTTATTATGAATTCTCAAGTAATAGTAAATCCTACATTTGTGAAATACTCAATGTCTCTATGCATTTGGTTCTGTTTTTTATTTTTCAGTTCTGTGTCTTTAATATGTATATATGTTAAATTTGACTTTCTGTTTTCTTTAGGGCTGGGAAATACACTTGTGAAGACAGATAACCCTTCACCTTAAATTGCCAGCATTGTGTGGTAAGACCATGCAACCTGGATCAAAGAATTATTGTTATTTTTCTGAAAAACACTTCTTGTCATGCTTTTGGACCCTAGCAAAGACAAAGTGCCGCACAGCATATTAGCTCTTGCACCGATGCTGGGCTCTTTTAATACTGCGTTTTCATGGAGCCTTGTAATCTAAGGTAATATGCTTCATTCTTCCCAGGCCTAAGCCCTTTCCTCTTCCATTTGGCTTGAGAAAATTAATAAAAAGGAAGCAAAGATGGCATTTTTTAAGCACTTAATTGCAGACATTTTACTAAATATTTTATGTACATTTTTTCATTTAATTTTCAATAAAACCTAATCAAGTTGCTGCTGTTATAATAGCCATTGGAAAGGTTGTTTTCATTAGAACCTATTAGTTGTATAGATTAACGGGCTTCATCTGGGCAGATTTTTACAGGCATACAACACACGCTCATTTCCCTCCTCCCTCCACTCCCTTCCTCTTCTCTAGTAGCTCCTCTTTTCCTTTCATGTCATCTCTCTCTGTCTCTCTCTGTCTCTCTGTCTCTCCCTCTCTCTCAATTACACATAAGTGAGAAAACATGTAATATTTGTCAATTTAGCACATTTTAATGAAGCTCAGAGAAGTTGAAAATTTTGTCAAAGTCGTATAACCAACCAGAAATGAGTAGCAGCCAATGCTCAAATTCCTTAAAAAGTTACAATGTATGTGACCTAGAGGCAGAGGGGAGGTCAGCACAGGGGCCGAAGGAAGTGGCTCACTCCTCTGTACTCTTGCCTCTTTCCAGGGCTTCCTGGAAAACTGTTTCATGATGTTTAATAATCCATATCATCTGGTTTGAAACCCCAGATCATTTTTACTGTCCTTGCTTTGTTTCGTTTGTATTTTGCTATTGTTCTTTTCAGCGTACTATTTTCTTTAAAATAAAAAAAGAAAGCAAAGAACAAGAAAGAGTGAAAAGAAATCATATAGGATAAAAGGAAATAGTTCGATATTGTCTTCACTTCTGCCAAATTCTTCAGGTGGCTCATCCTACAGTTAAAAAAAGTCACTTGGTACATTTCATTTCTTGTTACTACAGTAAAAAATTCTATCTCTAGCATTTCCGCTCTTCATTTTACATCAAAGTCTCTCCATGGCAGAGGAGAGCCACAGTTAGTAAGAACAACATTTGCTGAAGTTGTGCTACCCTGTTTAGTCACTTTTGCAAAACAACTCTGTGAAAAAGGTATCAGATCGTTTACAGCAACCAGTTTCAAAATCACAGAGAGTAAATCAGTTTTCCAGAGTCGCACATCTGGAAAGAGCAAGGGGTAGAGTTCTCTCCCTCAATCTCTCTAGCTGTCATGGAGAAGTCATCCTTTGTTAAATTTATTATTATTTTTAAATTAAGTTTATTGAAGATGGGCCTGCAGGCTTTGAGACCTGGTGAGATTACATTCCCTGCTGTGGTGGCCCCATGGGGTCCCGCTCAGCAAGCTCTCTCAGTGGTGACAGTGAGATACAACCCTACCTTGCATGCCAAGAGACCTGATGGGGGTCCACAAGAGGTTGGGCCCTGAAGCAGAGAGTGATGTCAGGCAGAGGTTCAGGCTTTTAGTCTAGCACAGTGATCTGCAGGGTGGAAATGAGCATCAGAATCATTCTACATCATGGTAGCTTTATGTCTTACCCTTTTTAATCTTTAAACATGCAAAGTAGAGATTACTATTTTCTTCCTAAACAACAGTTTAAGCCAGTAGAACCAGGTAACCAATATTTTAAATTCCAGATCAGGGACACTAACCCTGGAATGGTTGTAACACTCAAGGTTTTCCCACTGCACCCCGCACCTCAGGGCTTTCAGTGCTCTGTTTACTCTCCCAGCAGACTGGCAATTACTGCACTCTGGGGTAGTCTCCAAAGAATTATAATTAATGACATGTTCTTTTAGTGGTAAAAATTAATCAGATTTTAAAACACTTGCTTTGCAAAAATGATAACAAGAAATATAAAGTGAGAAAAATGGTTCACACGCAGTACTGTGTAGATATCAAGTTAATGTTCATGACATAAATGAAGGTGAACATAAACTCCCAGTTTTTGTCTGTTCATGTATCTTTCACTCTCAAAAGTGTTAATTCAAACAATAAATTAAATGGTCGTTTTTGATGCAAAGACTTCTTTTTGACTAGTACAAGATGGATAGAGAATAACTGCCTTTTCATAAAAACCAATACGTTTTTTGGCCCTGGATGTGGTGGTGCATGCCTGTAATTCCAGCACTCAAGAGGCTGAGACAGGAGGACTGCCATGAGTTCAAAGCTAGCCTACACTACATGGTTGAGTTCAAGGCCATCTGGAGCTACATAGCAAGACTTTGTATCCAAAAAAATAATATATTTTTATTCCTAACAAACCTACGAGATGATAACCCAAATACAACACGAAAAGAAAAAATTTAAGACTTCATAAGTGAAAAAAGGAAAGGAGTATATTAACATGTCTCTTTTTTTGCTGATGACTAAGTATGAATAAATGTACATCTATATTGTGTGTGTGTGTGTGTGTGTGTATATATATATATATATTTAGAGCTTTTGCATAAAGGTATTTATATAGGGATAGAAATTTCATTACATAGGGATAGAAACATTTATGCAATGCTATAAATTCTCCATTAAAAATGTTTGTTTTCAGAAGATAAATAAAGCACAATTTCATTTTATATCAGTGCATTTCTATACAGCTTAATGTCCTTAAATCACAAATACATCGATTTTGTAATTCAAACATGTAATCAAAAGATAATTATCAAAACACAAGAAACATTGGTGGAAAAATTGGTAACAATCTTATTCACACGTTATAGAACTATTCACTTGAAAATATATTCACTATTAAATATAAGAACAGATTATACTCTCTATATAAAATATGATCAGTCTCATTTACTGTTAATATGCCTGAGTATAAGTGCATGTACGAAAGCAAGTGTGTCTAAAAGGATAGGATCCAAGATAAAAAATAACCCCACACAGCTAATACACACTCCCTCAAGAGACACTCACACTGGTCACGCTCTCTTCATGGAGACAGAGATGGAACTTCCTGCCAGGAGATCAGAGGCCAGGCAGCAACTGATTTTTCAGGAAGGGTCGCCTGTGCCACTCAAGCCTCCAGCAAGCCCTGTTTGGTGGGTCAGGCGTGAAGCTCCTCCCTTCCCAAATCCTTCCGTGGCCACCTCCCAGATATTCAGCGATGTAATTTTGGCTTTGACCAGCAGGTGGCAATTACCTCACTAGTCTACATTTTCTGCAGTTAAAAAGCATTGATTTCTAAAATGAAAAATATTACCAATCGTGACAGAGTATGAAATAGTATGTATATTATCATCCAAAGTACATTTGAAAAATTCATATGGCTAGAAAAATATCAAAAAGTATCTCTTTTATTTGGTAATAACTCCCAAATCTTCATCTCCCTAAACTGATTCATTCAAGAAATACTTTTTTTTTCAATTTTTACTGGTATATGTTTGCAACACCTAATGATTACATTAAGCTTGGAGGATTGATACATAAACATATAACATTTTGATAATTTTTTATTTCCTTCCTTCCCAAATTCCCTTCCTATCTCTAGAGTCCACCTCCCTGTTTCTTAATGTTTCTTTTATTTTGCCCTTCAAATTCTTTATATATCTCTCTCATATTAAACAAACTGTGCAATATGTAACTTGTTTCTGACTTATTTCACTTATTATTATGGTATCAAGATCTATTCATTTTCCTACGAATTACTCAAATTTATCCTTCTTTATGGCTGAGTAGTATTTCATTGAGTAGATACTTTCCTCTCAACTGTGTCCCATTTCTATACAAGATTTCTCAGAGGTGAAGTAGTGGTTTGCTGTCTCAACCAGCTAAACTTTATGATGAGCTCCTCCATCTGCATTTTTTCTATTTACTTTTCTCACTTGCCAAGCTGGTTATTGCTGAACCATGATTTTGCTAGACTTTATGGTCACCTTTGTTAATAGATTGCCATTGGATATAGCCAACAACACCTACAAAACCTTACTGAAGAGTGAGTTTGATGTACATAAATTGGACAAATCTTTATTGAGATCTAATTATGATTCAGATATGATAAATTCTCATAAAAGAGGATTTCCACTGAGCCCTTTATGTAAGAAAAGAGTAGTAGATTTCTGAGTAGTTTTAGGGCTGACCTCACTCTGGGTGGGTAATGAACTGTACAACTTAGAGTCAGTATTTTTTTATGTTCAATCCTTTTTTAAAAAAGAACCTTTTCATTGTTTTTTATTCACTTATTACTTCAAGTCAGAGTACACTTTCTAAATGCCCAGGAACTTCTAGAGAGGTGGAGTGAGATAGGAACAATGAAAATAGAACCCAGAGTTGCCACTAAGCTGCACCCCAGCCCCTGTATTATTATACTTTCTGTATGTTAGCAGCAGTTACCCATTCTTCTTTGTTTCCTTAAAAGACAATGTACTCATAGGAACAAGAGCAGTACTTTGGTTTCGGGAGACCCCATTTCAGTCAGAACTGTCTGGGTCTCGGGTGGGCCTCACCTAGTAACTCTGTGACAACACTGAGTTTATCCCATAACCTCTTTCTGACCTTACCTCGCTGAATTTCATCTGCACTGCCACTCTACCATCCAGGATTGTACAGTATAAAAGCAAGATCTATCTTATAATCAAATGTCAGTAGCTGTCGGAAGTCAATGTATGGTGAGGAGCCAGGTGTGATGGCTCACGCCTATAATCCCAGCGCTCAGGAGGCTGAGGCAGGAGGATTGGTGCAAGTTCGAGGCCAGCCTTGGCTACAAAGTGAGCTCAACATCAGCCTGAACTGCATAGTGAGACCGTAT
>PVLD010031928.1:0-15997 GCA_004027595.1 Dinomys branickii
GTCTGGGCCAGCACCGTCAGCAGCCACAGGAGTCAGAGTTCCCATCCCTGCTTCCCTGTGGGATGTCAGGACCTCAGTCCAAGCTATGTGGGCCTCCGTCCACCAGCTTAGCCTCAGCAGTGCCACCCTGGCACCCTAGGACCCTGGCCACCTCCCCTGCCCCAGTCCAGACCGAGCCTCACTTCCCAGAGGGCCAGGGGTCCTCCTTCCCTTCCTCCTCCACAGAGAACATGACATCTCCGCAGCTGCCCGGGGGCAGCTCCGTCTCCTGCTCAGGGTAGTGGGGGGCTTGATCCACCTCCAGCTCTGACACCGGCCCCACAGCACCCCGGCCCTCGGGCACCTCCGTCTTCACACTCCCCACGATCACAGTGTCAGCTTTCATGATGTAGATTTTCTCTGCAAGACACAGAGTTGGGTGAGGCCAGGAGAACAGAGCCCCAGGACAGCAGCAAGAAGGCGGCGGAGGGGCCGAGTCCCTCTCCCGCAGCTCCTGCTGTGGGACTCTAGGCGGGTGGCACAGCCTCTCTGATGCACAGAACCGGGCACCTGCCCTTAGGTCGGGGATTCCTAGGCACTGTGAGGACAGTTGGGGTAGACGCAGTGGAGGAGGCCAGCGGCCCAGGGTGCAGTGACACCAGGGAAGGCAGCGGAGCTGAGCATCTGCCAGGCCCTCATCACACACCAGCTCTGAGCCTCTGCCAGTGTTGTCCTCAGCGCACACGCCGACGGCACCCTCAAGCCTCACACAGTCAAAGGACCTCCCCAGAGCCATCAAATGAAGGCCCAAAGGAAACCCCGCCCCACCCAGACAACCCTTCTGCTGTCATCCGCATGCCCGAGGCAGGCACTGGGTGACCCGCCTGTGCCAGTGCACCAGGGACTGAGAGTCCCGCCTCCCAGGAGCTCCTCTGTGCAGCCCAGCCTGCCTGGTGCGTCACCTCCTGCAGGTGCCTGGGCCCTGCCAACAAGCAGCAGGCAGGGGCTGGGACAGTGTTTCGGGGTGTCCTGTGTGCGCAGAGGGGGGTTAGGTCGGTGTTACTGGGATGGATGACGCAGCTCTGTGGCCTGCAGATGTGGAGGCTTGTGGGGGGAGCTGTCAAGAAGCCAGAGGGGAGCCCG
Organism: Dinomys branickii; assembly: GCA_004027595.1. Lineage (NCBI taxonomy): Eukaryota > Metazoa > Chordata > Mammalia > Rodentia > Dinomyidae > Dinomys > Dinomys branickii. Next base: position 1,123 of record PVLD010031928.1, read on the forward strand.
GGCTGGGGCCAGGGGATCCAGCTCTGCCCGCCAGGCCCAGCACTGATGGCCGCAGACTCAGCCGGGCTCCAGCTCGCAGCTGTCCTGCCCTGGGCCCCGGAGACCGCATGCGGAAACTCAGGAGAGAACTCCAAAGCAGGGGCGTGGGCCAAGGGGTCTCGCGGACCCCTGCCTCTCTGGGTGCCCCGGTTACACCTTGAGGCTCAGGAACCCACAGAGACTCCCAGGGGCCCTGATGTCCCCAAGCTCATTGCACAATGTCAGCTCTGCTATTTTGGTTTGTGATCTTCCCAGGAAAGAGAAAGGTTAGAAATGACAGCCGGAACCAGGGGCCGGGCAAAGGAAAGGGACCCGCTCGGTGGCAAACAGACCAGGGACACTGGCCTCTGCTTACACCCTCCATCCAGGCCTGTGAGTCCTGACCAGAGGGGCTGGGCCAGAGACCGGGGCCTCAGGTCACACGCAAAGTGTCCCCAGGTGGTGAGAGGCCAGACAGGACAGAAGGGGCAAAAGAGGAGACAGGAGCAGGAAAGCAGGCCCTGGGAAAGGGGTTGGGCTGAAGCTGGGTGGGGCCTCTGGGTCTGCTCACTCTTGAGGCTGTTGGCCTGCAGCTGTGGGGTCCTCCAGGACTGCTAGGGCCTCCTGTCCTCCCCCCAAGAGCCCCAGGACAGCTGTGCCTGGGGACAAGGATGACAATCCAACCTACACTTTGTCCTGCTGGGGAATGCTCCTGGGGGTGCCAGGAACACAAGAGGACCTCCAAGGAATTCCCTGGGTACCCTGTGCCACGGGAGGCTGGGCAAGGCTGCCCCGAGGGTGCCACCTCTGCTCCCCCAGTCCTCGCTCCACCCCCACCCGGCTTCCAGGCACTGCACTCGGCTTGGCCTCACACCCTCTGGCGAGGACTTCTTAGGAAATCTGAAGGCAGTATTTCCCAAAATGTTTGCTTTTCTAATACAACTGACTGAAAGCTACAATTGCAAAAGTCTGTTCAAGACAAAAGCTGTCCTGCAGTTCCACGCTCCACACCCCCCAAACCCCCCACCCCCAAGGAGCAGCCTGCAGCAGGAATGTGCAGAGATGCCCCTCCACGCCCACCGAAGGCCAGGGCAGAACACAGGGTGGTGGGCAAGGGTTTAGACACAGTCACCAGGCCAGGAGCAGGTCGTGAGGCAGGGGAAGCAGGTCTGGGGCAGAGGGAGGAGGGGCACTGCCACTGCTGCCAAGAGGGTGGGAGAGCTTCCTGACTGTTCTAGGTGGGAAGCAGCTCCCGCAGAGAGGCTGTGAGGTGAAGGAGGACCTGCGCATCGCGAAAGCAGATGGTGGGGTCAGGAGGGCGAGTGGCCAGGACGGCTGCCTGTGGCCAGGCTGGGAATCCTGGGCCTTACCCTGAAGTCCCCAGTACGTCTTCCGCCTGTCCCCTCAGGTGCTCTGTATGGCCCCCTCAGGGCAGTATTTCACTGGCTCGCAGCAGACTGGCTGCTGTGGATTGCACTCATGACTTCCCAAGCCTCCCCACGACCTCTGAGGCACACACTCCGGCCGCTCCGCCCACAGCACCCAGGCAGAGCCAAGCTGGGGTGTGGCTGGGGCACACCCACATCTCTGGCCCGCTGGGCCCTGGTTCCCGCTGCCTACCCCAGGACCCCATGAACAGGGCTACTCACCGATGCGGTTGTTGGTGTGCTCCGAGGACGCCCGGGGCTCTGGCGGCTCCCTGGAGGACGCCTCCTCCCCCGCAGGGCTGGCACCCAGCATCGGCAGGCTCTCAGGGCAGGCCGCCCCCATGCTGGCACGGACCTCCACAACCCGGGGGCTGGCCACACTCCGTGCCCCGGTGCCCGGCTCTGTCCCCGATACCTCACTGCTGGGCTGCTGCGCAAGCAGAGGGAGTGTTGAGGCAGGACACCTCGACTCCCGGCTACTGCCCGGGGGACCTGCCCTCCACCTTAGAGCTGCCCCAAGCCTCCCTGGGGCCTCTCAGACCCAGAACTCATGCACAGCCTCTCCAGGGACATTGGTAGCTTTGAATTTCTATGAAATAATTAAGCTGCAGTCAGCCGCTGGTGTGGCCTTTTGTGTGTCTGGCCGGCTCCGAGACACGGACGAGTTCATCCCACAACCCCTGAGTGTGAGCTGTGTCGTATTAGCACCTACATCTTGGGTAGACCAGGAAAGCGAGGCAGAGAGGAGTGGGGCGCCTGCCCAGGGTCACACAGCAAGTGCCTGGCCACGACCTGAATGCTGGCGGCTCCTACAGGCCCTGCCTTTTGGAGCTTTCCGGTCCCAGTCCCCTGCCCTGACCTCCTGCAACAGGAGCCTTTTACCTTAATGGACCCTAATGTGTTCAAAACTAGTGCTGTCTTTGGGAGGGTATTGGTTTGTGTTTCTACTCGTACAGGTAAATACAAAGGAAAGGTGGTCTCACATGGTAATGGCTAATATTCACTTTCAGTCTTCAAAAGGAGTCAGAGCCAGGGGTGGTGGCGCAGCCCCATAATGCCAGTACTCAGGAGGCTGAAGCAGGAAGATCCCTGTGAGTTCAAGGCCAGCCTGGGCTACACAGTGAATTCAAGACCAGCTTAAATACACTGTGAAAACTTGCCTCAAGAAAAAAATTTTTTTAAAAAGCAATTCCGGAAAATCAGAAAACATATTCTTTTATAGTAAATTGAAGGCCAAAAGATTGCCCTTTAAAAAAAGTTAGTAGAAAGGCTTGGCCCATGTAGCAAGTTCATACTGCATTGTCTTACAAACCATCAGTATATCTTTTTTATGAAATTTCTCAGGATGGGAGCAACCCATCAGATCCCAGCCTATGTGAATGTGGGTGTGTAGCACTTGAAACTGAGCTGCGGTTCTGTATATTACATTTGAAAAGCAGCAACTTTTCTTAGTGCAGGAATGCTTGGAGTAAAAGGAAGTAATGGAAAAAATAAGTGAAAAACAAAACAAACACGTGAGCCATGCCTGAGACCCAAATGCTTCCCCCCACCTCTGGCTCCTGGGAAACAGCCCCATCCCCACCCCCTCAGCACCCCGGGAACTGGGCTGGGGAAGGTACCAGGACTGGCACCCCACGCGCAGACCTGTGTGGGTGGCTTGAGCATCACAGTAGTGTCTCAAGAGTCCCCAGCTCAAGCCAGACACATGGCGACCTCGCAGCTCAGGTAGACAGGGCCCAGGGCCACCCCCGGGGCCCCCAGAGCAGGGCTCCATCCTGGTGGAGCCTCCAGGTGTGGATCCTGACTTGTCTGAGCCGCTGGCTCCTCCTTAAGGGTTTCAGGCTCTGATGAGGAGCGGATCTCAGGACAGCAGGCCCGGCACACAGGGAGTGCTCAAGATGTGGGAGCCCATCTTTAATAAATGCTGCCGACCTGTCACCCAGCTGTGGAGATGAGATCACGGGGGAAGGGGAGAGGGAAAAGCACACTGTGCCGCCTCCTCCCTGAAGACCTGACGCCTACAGCGGCCAAAACCAATTACCACTGTAATCCCTGCTGGAAAATCCCCTGTGTCCAGGCCAGGAGCTGGAGGCTGCCGGGGTAAGGGTGGGGTGCCCTGGCCAAGGTCTGCTCAGGCCCCAACTGGGCCCTGCACCCAGAGCTCTTCACAGAGCCCATCCTGGGCACTAGAGGAGGGGTCCCCAGCCCCCAGGCCCCCCCCCCCCGCAGCCTGACAACCTGCAGATCTGATAGGGAAGGACTGAGGTTTAGGACCATGAAGCAGGGATACTTACTATCAGGTTCCTCCTGAGTCTGGAATCTGCACAAAGCAAGACATCAGCAACCTCGTCAAGGAGGGGCTGGCAGCCCTGTCTCCGCCATGCATATCTGGCAGCAAATAGCACCCCAACTGGTTCAGGAGAGGTGTGTGCCCCGACTGGAGCCCAGGCAGCCCCTATGGGCCAAAGCAGGCCTGTGGCTGCTGCTGCCTGCCCCAGGTGGCCTCTCAGAGTTGAAGACCACACAAAACCCACTGGAGGACCTCCAGGCGAATGGCCCTCTGCCCGCCTCCTCCCTTCCCTGCCAGCCTCTGTGGCTCGACCTTTACCTGCTTGTCTCAAGCCCCTGCCCCATGCTCTGGGAGCTCCCGGGTCACGCAGGGGCCAGGTTGCAGCTGAGGCTATGAGGACATCTAACACTGGCTCACTGGCCACAAAAGGGAGGCAGCGGTGCCCCCCCCTGGCATCAAGTCTCTCCCTGGGCAAGAAAGCCCAGGCCCATCCTCCAGATCACATAGCCCCTAACACCGTCGTGAGGCCACGTATGGAGACAGGAGTGTGCCAAGAGCTGCATGGGCCACCTACACCATTCCACCAGAAGATGCCCACCTAGCCACAGAGCCACCCCTAAAGCTAGAGCACCTAGGGGAACCTTCACCTAGAGCACCTCGGGAAACCAGTAGCCCTGAGTCCTAGCTGGCAGGTTTACTAAAGGTCAACCATGAAGACAAAAGACCAGTCGGATGCACTGTGAACACCGTGTGGACCCTTGCTGGGTCTGCAACACACTCATACTTTTTCTTTTGCAGTACCGAGGATCCAACACAGGTGCCTCACCCTGAGCTACAGCCCCTTTGTAAATTCTTTTGTTTTTTGAGACAGCATCTTGCCTCGTCTGAGGCTAGGCTGGAACTTGTGATCTTCCTGCCTCAGCCTCCGTAGTGCCTCAATGACAGGTATGCCAAAGCACTCTTATTGCTGTCTTGTCTGAGCTTACCAGCCGCAGTGTCTGGCATGGAAAAAGACCAAATGATACTCACAAGATGCACACAGCTGGGTCTCATTTAACAGATGTGCCAGGCTTGCCACAAGTGTGCTGGTAGCTGTTGTCCCCAGCACAGCAGCCGCCTTTGGTAGCTGTGTCTGGATCTCAAAAGTGAAGGCGGGCCTGGGGGTAGCTCAGTGCTAGAGCACATAGAGAGCACCACTCACCACTGCCCAAGCCACCACTCAGAGAGACACTGTCTGGCCTGGGACACATTTTTAAAAATCGTGTCAGCAAAGCTAAATCTTCATCCCTGAAGAGTAATCTCGAGTTCTTTCCAACAGCCAGCTGTTGGGGGCGCCAAATCCTCCACCGGTCAAGGGGAAGAACTGTGTGACAAAATACCAAGGCGAAATAAACATGACAAACTCAGAGCGTCTCAGAGAGGAAGTGGGTAAACCATGCCCAGGGCCACTCACAGCCTGGAAACCGGTTCCATCTTAGAGTAAAGAGCCCGCTGGCTACGCAAACCTCGGTGCCCCCCGCTGACACACAGACCCTCTGGGGACCACACCCTCAGGAAGTCACTGTGAAAGGACAAAAAGACTGTGTACAGCAGTGGTATTTATAAAAAACAGAAAACCTATAAACCAGTCAAAGCAATTGCCAAGCAATGGGGACGCATAGCAGAGCTGGAGGGGGCCTCCCAGGCCTCAAGACCCAGCGCAGTGCTATCCTCCTCTCTGAGCTTCAGTTTTCTTATCTGGAAAATGGGACAATTCATGCCAGGTTTAGAGAACAAAACCAGATCTCAAAAGTGAAGGCGGGCCTGGGGGTAGCTCAGTGCTAGAGCACTTGCCTTACATGTGCAGGGCAGATCCCAAGACTGAAGAAATAATGTCGAATGTGCTTAACAGTCTAATTATTGTTTACTCGTTAAAAGGGGCAAATTAATTCCAAATTGGGCTGGGGACAAGCTCTCATTTAGCATGCGAGAGGCCCCAGGCACTGGGAAAATAGAGAGAAGCCTGAATCCTTCATGAGCTAAGCCATGTTCACAGGAGGTGACGCAGCGCGTGGTGCTCTGGTCTGCCACCCAAACACCCGCATCCAGCGGGACTTCGAGAAAAGAAGAGACAAACCCCGCATGGGGGCATCCTGCACGGTACCCAGCGAGCTCTCTACGAAAACATCAAGGTCCCGAGGCTGAGGGAAGTGCAGGTGACCGTCGCAGGCCAGAAGCCTACAGTAAGGATCACATGTAAGGCGTCCCTCCAGGACTCTGATAAAGAGCAAAGCTAATCTCATCGAGGGCAGAGGTCAGATTGCAAAAGTGCTTCTCCCCTAAAAGCGCCTCGTTTCCATTGCTTTTGAAAATAACCATGATCTTCGTGGAAACCCATCTGGCACCGAAGACCCAAGCCCAGGACACACTGTGGTAGTGGACCTGGGACAAACACATGGTTTCCCACGGGCTCCTCCAAAGGCAGCACGTGAGTTCATTTTTGTGTGTATCTTTTTGAGACAGGGTCTTGCTACACAGTTCAGGCTGGCCTTGAGCTCACCTTGCAGCATAGGCTGGTCTCGAACTCACAATGATCCTCCTGCCTCAGCCTCCCGAGTGCTGCTGGGATTACAAGCATGCACCATCATGCCCAGCCCCAGCATGTGAGTTCTGACCATGAGCGATTTGTAGATCTCGCTCCCTTCCATCCCCACCCTTGTTCCTTTTCAGTCCCATCCTCTGGCTGTGGCTCCCGCCAAAGAGGATCAGACAGGCCAGAAGCCTCTCAGAATCAAGAAATGCCGAGGATCCGAGGTTGGGTGACATCACAAGCACAGGAGAGCCCTGTGGTCAATGACCGAATCATCTATGTCAGGAATGGTAACAGAGTCTCCCAGATCTCAGCCCACGAATGAGACAGGAATCCCAGAAACTGCACAGACGTCATTGTGCAAGTGCAGGAAAGGAAGGATAGTAAACAGCAGCTGTGTGACCACTGAAGGCCTCCCTCAGAAGCCAGTGGTCACCGAGGGGAAGGAGGGAGGCTCACAGTGGACGGGCCTGGCCCGGGCTCCAGCAAAGGGATCCCAGAAACCTGGCAAGATGCCCCCGAGAGCCCAGCATCCTTTCTGGGATCTTCCAGCCAGAACACAACCCGCCTGCCAGGCACACCCACAGTCAGGGGGCCCTGCCGGATCACCAGGCTGCCCCTGAGCACCACAGCCAAGAAAGCAAGAGCAGGATGGGGGGGGGACCCAGATGGGCAGGAATCCCGAGACCAGGGGACCGGGGGCAGCCTTTACGCCTGGGCGGTGCTCTCCTGCCCTGCAGGACATCATAGGGCCAAACAAGAACCCTGAGCAAGCCTGGGGACTGCTCGGTGGCAATGAATCACCACGAGTCCCTTGATTCTGATGCTTGGCAAACAGTTCAGTAAAAATAACAGTTTTCTTCGTGTGAGGAACACACTGAGGCATCCGGGTGAGACACCCAGTCAGAAAGCTACCCTCAGAATGGTTCAGGAAAAAGTCAGCTCTTTGCACTGTGCTTGTGACTTTCTGTGAGTCTGAAGTCACTTCGGAATTCCTCAAGGGCCATCTCCCTAAAGTGACGGTCCAGGCAATGACTCGCAGGCACATTAACCTGAAAGAATTTCAGACCAGCGCTTCTCAACCAGGACCAGCTCTCCCCCAGAACACAGGACAACGCCTGAGACATCGTCCACCACCACGGCTGGGGCAGGGGTGCTACTAGCCTCTAGCTGCCGGCCATGCCACAGCCAAGAACGATCCCTTCCTACGGTCAGCCCTGCTGAGGGTGAGAAACTTTTCCCCAAACATCTCAACGAAAATTACAGCACATTCCTGTTTGCTCAGGGAGACATTCAAGAGGCATCTCCATCCCGGACCTCAGGCTGCCTGGCTGTGAAATGCACATGGAGTGTAAGTGCCTCAGGAACACGACAAGATCACAGGCATGCTTCAAAAAGGACACAGGCGGTGACCTCACGGCCGTTTGAGAGAGGGTGTGGAGCATGCAACTGCGCCTGCGCAGACGGCAGACCGACACACACGCCGCACAGGGGACAGAGGTCTCCTTGCGGAGGTCCCGGGTGAGCCCGTACCGCTCATCCTGAGCCCCTCCGAGCTGCTCGTCTGAAAGCTTGGGAGGCTCTGGGCCCTGCGCGATTGCCCTTCCTGCTTCCCCGTCCTCTGCGCTCAGGCCTGGGAGCCAGAACCCCGGAGACTCCGGGAAGCCAAAGGCCGGAAATGGCCTGAGACTGAATATCCTCTCCGAGTCTCGGCCTTTGCCCCTCGGAGTTCCGAGCACTTAGGGGAAGGCGCTTCTCTGTGTTTTCGTATTTTGGTAACAAAACTGTTCTCACAAAGGGGGGGAAAAAACCTGACAGCAATGGAAACTCTAATACTAGAAAAATGTCAAGAAAGCAGATGTCGGTTGTATGAGACGCGGGGCCTGACAGCTCATGGAAACAGGCTTGAAACCATCAAAACACAGCCCCTCCTCGCCGAGTGAAATTGGTCAAAACAGCGCTCAGCCAACTGGGGTTTCGAGCCCAAATCAACAGGGGGGAGGGACGAGGGTCGGGCCCGGCCCGCCGCAGGCTGGGCAGCAGCCGGGCGCCTCCCGGGACCAGGGTCCGGGCGGGCGGAGCTGCGTCTGGGCTGTGTGGCCTGGCCGAGTCCGCTCGCGGAGCCTCGTCCTCTCCCTCCGAGTGAGGATCCCGGGGCCGCTTCCTGCACCCAGAAGCGAGCCTCAGGCTGTCCGCCGCTGGCCGGCACATAGCGGGGCCCGGGCAGCGCCCTGGTGCCCAGGCAGCGCCCGCCTTGCCCACAAGGGGTGGCCCAGGCAGCAGGGACCCTGGGGTGCTGGGCTCCGGGGGACAGGACAGGAGCCAGCCTGGAGGCCGGGCAGGGGCCAGCGACAAGTACCGGGAGAGTTCCAGGGTCCCTAAGTGAGCCACAGCCCACGTCCTGAGCGCGGCTGGAGGCTGGCGCTGCCCCCCTGAGCACAGCCCACCTGGGAGCCACTGAGGGGCTGTGTCAGCCCACCCCGGGCAGCTCGGCGGCCAGACAGCGGAGGCTGAGGCGAGGAAGGGCGGAGAGGGAACAGGGAGGAAGGGGCAAGGAAAAGGGAGAGGTGCACAGGCTGGAGGGGAGGCGCTCAGGATGCCCCTGGGCACCGTGCTGCACGAAGGGGGACAGATGCACGTGGAACCTTCCTGTCCCCACTCGCAGCTCCGCCCACACACGCCGGGGCAGAGGGGCTGGAGAGAAAAGAGGAGCTGCCTGCGGCGGCCAGCGGCGGCGCCAGCGAGCTCATCTCCCTCGCACCCAGGAGTCCGCTCGCAGCCCTGCTGACACACAGCGCTCGGTAACTCAGGTGCAGCTCTGCAATGACACCGGGCAGGCAGGCCAGGTGCGACCCTGACCCGGGGCATAGAGCAACTACCGCCCAGGACCCAAGGACACCAGCACCACCGGCAGCACCATGAGCACCCAGAAGAGCACGGGTCCTGGAACAGAGGCTCCCTGTGCGCTTGGCCTCTAGGCACCAGGCACCCTTGCTGCAACCACACAGGACAGCCGCAGACTGCTTCCTCCTCCTCCTGGGGTTGGGGCTGCACGGCAGTACCGGGTTGCCTGATCCCGCCCTTTCCTGGCTCCAGGACACTGGCCAACTACTTATAGTTACGAGAACCACAACCCTTTTTAATGTTAAGAGGCTGAGAACTGGGGTGTGGACAGCTGCAAAGGGAATTGACGTTAAACAACGAAGTTTGAGGACTGTGTGCAGGGAACTACCGCCACCTAGTGTTGACAACCAGAACTGCCAGTCAGTATCATTTCATCAGCACCACAACTGTCCAAGGCTCAGGGAACACGCCTGCTACACACTGCGTGATTGCAACCTTCGCGGTCTGCGCCTTAGCTATCTCACATTTGTAAACAGTAAGGCTCAAAGAAAACAAGTAGGGTCCTGGATGTGGCTCAGAGGCACGAGTGCCTGCCTTGGAAGCACAAGGTTGTAAGTTCAATTCCTGGTACCAACCAACCAACAAACAAACAAAGAGAAGCTTAAACAAATCTCATTTTAGCTGGGCATAGTGGTGCACGCCTGTAATCCCAGCACTCTAGAGGCAGAGGCAGGAGGATCATTGAGAGTTCCGAGGCCAGCTGGAGCTACAAAGGGAGCTCAAGGGCAGCCTGAACAGCATAGCGAGACCGTGTCTCAAAAAGGCACAAAAAAAAAAAAAAAAAGGAAACAAGTAGCTTCAATCCCATGGAAACGAAGAAAAATATCTGCTGAGAAAAGTGGATGCACGGTCACCAGCAAGCCACAAGGTTACCATTTTAAATGGAGAAACCAGGAACCTGAGCTCAAACTTGCCTCCCCACCCCCACCCAGGCCACACCCACAGGCAGCTCCGGACCCAGACTGACCCCTGAGCAAGAGTTACCTGGATCCAGAATGGGCTTCCCTGTGGAGGAGAGGAACACTGGGGTGCTGGTGGAGACAGGAGGCCTGTGGCTGGTCAGGAAGCCCACCAGGAGGCTCAGGGTGGGGCCGGAGCTACAGGTAGAGAAGCACCATGCAGGGGTGACCATGGCAACAGAGAAAGGGGACCCTGGCTCAAGAAGTGTTCCTTCCCCAGAGAGGGTGTTGGCCAAGCCTGGGCCTCAGAGCTTCTGCCCCTGATCTGCCAGGCAATGCCAGGGCAGGGGCCGGGACCCTAGACCTTCTGCCAGTGCTGTGCCAGAAGCACATTCCCCAACATGACCTCTGGCTTGGTGCACAAGACCAGCCAGCCGTCCTCGAATCCCCAGCCTGCTACCAACACCACCCTGGGCAGCGCGGGCGAGAAGGGGCTGGAGTTACCTGGCAGGAGTTTCACTGCTTGCCGGCAGGCTGCAATCAGGAGACGGGTACAAGATGGTGTCCTGGCAACACCTGCAGGGGGTGGCAACATCCTAGAATCAGTGCCAAGGAGCCTGAGCTCCCCAAGAGACCACATGCAGGGACAGGTGACCTACAGGGATGCAGCCCCGAGGGGAAGTCTGCAAAACGAATCCTGACCCCATTGCGACATCCACCTGCACATTCAGGTTTGTTTCAAGTGGAAGCTGTGGTCACCCAGGAAGGTGACTCCGTGGCTCTAGGTCTTTATTTTTAGTCCCTGTGCTCCCGGGGACTGAATCAGGGCCTTTCCACTGGGCTACATCCTGAAACTCTTTGTTTTTTATTTTGAGATCGATCCCACTAAACTGCCCAGGTTGGATTTGAACTTGCAGTCCTCCTGCTTCAGCTTCCCAAGTGCTAGGATTACAGACCTGTGCCACCATAACCAGATGTCTTTCTCAATTTAGTTAAGAGAAACCTAAAATCTAGTGTTTAAATGTAGCCTCAGAACATCTGTTGTTTTGTTTTGAGGCAGCATCTTGCTATAGTTCAGCGTGGATTTGATCTTGTGGGGATCCTTCTACACTTGATCTTAGCCAGAAGGCCAAGAAGGGATGTGTGGCGATCCTCCTGCCTCAGTCTTCCAAATGCTGTGATCCTATGGTTACAGGTGTGCAACAAACGTGCACCCCACTTCAAATTACCATGTGACATGTCCTTGGAATGTCTACTTTGGGTGGATGGAGGAGCCCTTGGAACGATCACACCCCAGTCAGTATGCTGAGAGGCCTCCTGTCTTCCCCAGGACAGCTGGTGTAACTGGAGGGGTCCAGGGTCTGAGCTCCCTGGTATCAGAGCCCCTGCTGCTCCTCTAAGTGCAGAAGGTGGACACCACGCTCCACGGGTGCCTCTCGTCCCCTCTCTGGAGCTGTCCCACCTCCCCTGTGACCTCCCAGGGTCAGGAGTCTCCCTTTCTCTCCTGTGAGTCAGGAGGTGAGCATGAGGCCCTCCGGAGGGGTTCACTTAGTCCCTATTCATGGGGGAAAATAGCTATTCACCAGACAGAAATACTTCCTTTTCATTCCAATACTTGATCCTCAGGCCCTGTAAACATGGTCTTCACACCAAGGTGAAGTGGAGTCCCTTTTTGTACATCCAGCCATTGCTTAAAATCAGGGGACTTTTCACCTTTGATTTGGGTGATACATTTCTTGTTCCCACCAGATATGGTGGTGCAGGCCTGTAATCCCAGTTTCTCAGGAGGACTGCAAATTCAAGGCTGGTTGGGGCAATTTAGCAAGATTGTTTCTCAAATTTGTAATAAAAGGGCTGGGAATGTAGCTCTGTGTTCCCTGGGTCCATCCTTATGACATAAAAAAAATTTTTCTAACATTTTGTTTTCCCTAGAGTTCAATTGCCTTTTTTCTTTCTTTTTTTTTTTTTTTTTAGAAAAGAACAATATGCCTTGCCAGATCCTGGGGTTGTTCAAATGTGCTAATCATGAAACTTACACCTCATTTCTCCTGAATTCATGAACATACTTCCCTGTAGCCCTCTCGCTTCCTGCCTTGATCTGACTCAACTCCCCCAGGCACTTAAGTCCTGTCATATCTTCAAACCCCTTTCTAGAAGAGTAAATACAATGCCAGGTGTGGCAACACATGCCTGTGACCCCAGCAATCAGGAGGCTGAGGCAGGAGGATTACTGTAAGTTTGACACCAGACACAGTCAGACCCCTCTTTAGAAACTTCATCCATCTAAGGCAATCACACAGATGTACAGGCAAGTCAAGATCAGACCCACCCAGTCAGTTCAGAGTTTTCAACCATCAGAACCTCCTACCAAGAGGCCCACTCTGGATTTTCTTCCTTTGCTGGGTCAAACCACCCCATGAGGAAGCCAAGGATACTCCTAACAGAGCTGTGGTGGGGGCGGAGGTGGGGACAGAACCTCAGCCCCCGTGCTGGGGTGAGGAAGTTCACCCTGCAGTCTGGGGATCCTCCCGGATGCACAGATGGGGCAGGTGACACAGCGGGCACAGGAGTTGGCGGCAGACATGACGCAGAACAGGCCAGGCCGGCACTCACACACGCAGGAAGAGTTCTAGGAGCAAGATGCCTTCTCTATGAGGTCATCTGAGGGACAGAGGGCGCTGTGGGGACGCAGGGTCCAGAGAGACCCCAGGAGAATGAAGGGCCACAGGCCATCATCCAACAGGAAAATTGGGCTCATGAGGCTTCTGTAGGGAAACTGTCCCGGCACGCTTAGCATAACTATGCTGAGTGCAACAGGGCAGGCAGAAAAAGGGCCGCATTCTGGCCGTTCGTGGGGGTGCATGTCTGTCATCTCAGCACTCTGGAGGTTGAGGCAGGAGGATCACTGCAAATTCAGGGCGAGCATGGAGGCCAGCCAGGACCACACAGCGAGACCCTGCCTCAGAAAGACAAAACAATGCCACACAGGTAAACTGAGGCCCCCAAGGCCTGAGCAGCTAAAACCAAAGCCAGCCTCCCACATCCGGGTTCCCAGCCAAGAGCTCACCTCCCACACAGGTCACTCAGGGCGTGCAGCGGCCGCCCACAGCCAGGTGGTGCTCGGGCCCACACGGCTCCCTCCTGCAGTCAGCGGACCCCTGCAGACACTGCTGCGAAGCGGGCAGCCCTGGGGACGGCAGCAGGAAAGCAGACTGAGGCCCAGGCCACTGTCAGCGCAGGGCCCAGGCCCAGGGAGAGAAGGGGCAGCAGCCCAAGGCCACAGTGGAGAACAGCGCCCCCTGCCAGCCGGCCCTGCTCCTGTCCCTGCCTCTTGAGGACACCACTGCCAGGTCACTTCCCTGCCCCAGACCTGCAGCAGCTATACAGAAATCCATTGCCTTTCTCTGCATTAAGTTGGACCATACAAAATTCCCAGTTTTGCTTTAGCAGAAAATGCCCTCCCCGCCCCCCGGCCTGTTTCCTTCAGTCTCTTAGCTGCCCAGGTAATAAATAGTGCCTGTCCCAATTCCAGGTGCTTCTGTCTCTTAGAAGGGGCTGGTCACTGTGATGCACAGCGTATAAACAAATCCCCAACTGACAAGCCATTCTGCCTCTGCACTTCCTGCGTGCTTATCCCATATGAGCCCCAGCCCACCAGAGACCAGGGCCTGATATTCTGGGAAGGGCCCCGATCGGTGCCCATCCGTGTAAAACAAATCTGCCTCCAAAACCCGGGTGTCATTTCAGTGTTTCTGCTGGCCGTTGCATTCCAAGTCAAAAACTGGTCAAATATGGGCAATTTCTAATGATTTTATACCATAGTGTCAGGCGTGGTGGTTCACGCCCATAATCCTAGCACTCAGGAGGCTGAGGCAGGAGGGTAAATGATAGTTCAAGACCAACCTGAGCTACATAGTGAGAACTACATACCAAGAACCTGTCTCTAAAGAAAAAAAACAAAAAAAAAAAAACACTAGCAATGAACAGGAAGGACACGAATTGCTGGAAAAGATACCGTGTACATCACCATCAGAAACCTTAGACACCTAGAAGTCAGCTGGGGATATAAAGCTCTACCCTAGGACCACAGCACGTCACCGAGGGAGCTGAGGGAGACCTGGGAGCTGCGGTGCCAGGAAGACTCAGGACAACCAGGGGGGCCCCTCCCCAAACCTAGAGATGGGGCAGCCCCAGTCAGAAACCCAGTGGGGTACTTGAGGAATCTGAGAAGCTGATTCGTAAATTTCCATGGAGCCTGGGATATAGCTCAGTGGCACAGTGCCTGCCGGGCAAGTGCAAGGTCCTGAGTTGGAGTTCTGGTACCAAAGAGGAAAAAAAAGTATGAAATGTCCATGGAAATGCCGATTACGAGGCCCCTACGCTGTGGCCTGCAGAGAAGGAGATGCTGGGGCTTCTGTCCAGATCTATTTAAAGCCACCAGATACAAAGGTGCCACAGTATCCACATGGGTCAGGATAGAGTCCAGAATCGCCTCCATAAGCAGAGGGATCCTTGATCTTCCACAGAGAAGCCCTAGGAAGCACTGGAGAAATGACAAGGTGTGAGTCACCCGGTTACCCACGCGAACCATTGGAAATATGACCACCAATCCCAGCGCTCTGGGAGGCTGAGGCAGGAGGGGCACAAGTTCAAGCTCAGCCTCAGAAATTTAGGAACTTAGCAAAATCCCATCTCAAATTAAAAATTTAAGCCCGGCATGATGGTGCAGACATGTCATCCCAGCACTCGAGAGGTTGAGGCAGGAGAA
>PVLD010031929.1:0-15213 GCA_004027595.1 Dinomys branickii
ACACACACATACAATTTTTTCTTCAACTTCAGACTGATACTAGATTATTTGGAGTCTTTATGTATCTTTAGTCATTTCTGCGGGGGCAAATTTTCAATACACTTTTCAGTCTCTTAGATTTCTGATTTAATCTTTTCTTGAAATGTAATTCTTTTTGCTAAAATGTTTATTCAGACTGTGTATAGTTTTGTCTAGCTCAGACGGCTTTTTGTTATAGTCTTCTGAAAGTTCCTTGATCCTTTTGGCTATTACTCCCATTTCATGTTTAGTTACATACTCTGTGTTTTAGCCAGGTACTCTTTGATGTATCTTCTAACCTCCTCTGGAATCCTTTCAAAAGACTTGGATATGTGGCTTATGCTAGTCTCCTCAGCCATGCCCAGTGGATTGGTTTTAAGGGAATTTTGACTTTGGGGAAGAATTTACTTGTCTTATGTTTTCGTGTTTCTCATTTTCTCCTTTGTTTTGATTTGTGCTGAAGTTTATGGCAGGGTGGAAAGACTTTGGTGCTAGATAGAGAGCTGTGTAATTAGTCTGCATTTTAGGGATGTAGTTTGGGCATGGATAAGTACAGTTCTTAGCTGTGTTTTAATATATTATGTATTGTGTCCATTTTGGAAGGGTTTGTGCAATGTCATTGGCCTGAGATCAAGTTGTCTGGGAATGTATCCTAGTACTGTTATTGGCACAAAGGTAACAAAGTAGTGGCATACAGAGGCTACCTATTGTTAGAAAACCAAGGTACACCTGAGACCACCAAAACAGGCAGAGTTTAGCAACCTGCAAGGACTTTATTACAGACTGGATGTGGTTGGGCCAAGGTAAAAAGACCACTGGCCCCAAAAGAGGGAAGAGAATATCTTATAGGGGAGTTTAGGTAGGGGAGTGGGGCATTTTGAAGGAATGTACAAAATTTTGTGTCTCTAAGTAGGGATTCTAGGGTGAGGAGATAGAGAGGGTAGTGTTGGGTAGAAGGGTGGCTGGCAGGCAGAGCATGTCTCTTTGTTTTTTTTGTGCAATCTGCTCTCCCCAGATTGATCTGTGTGGGGCAGCTGGAGTTTGGCTGACCTGCATGGGGCAGCTGATAGAAGCTACTAGCTTCCTGTTGCTTGTTGTGCTCCTGAAGTTGTGAATAACAGACCTCCTTGGGAGTTTTTCTTTCCTAGCTGGGTGGGGGTCTAGTCTGAAGACCTGAACCTATAAATGTCAACCACCATATGGACTGGAATTGTCACACAAATCAGCCACATTGGTATCATTCAATAAAAATTGGATGTTAACATACAAGCACAACAAATAGGTACCACCTTTAACAGTAAAATATAAATCCAAAATTATAGTGTACACACTACTAGAACACAGTTATTAACATATAGCTAATATGGACTAAATTTGACAGCTATAGCTTTGATAATGATAGAAAAATGTCAGCAATAATTTTATGGAAATAACTAACTTTATGAAGAATAATACAACTGAATAGTTACACTCCTAGAGACATAGTGGCCTGGGAAAGGGGGACACAAGAAGTGAAATATGGAAGTGTAAACTACAGGATATGAGGAGAGAGATGTAGGCAAAATGATCCTTTTTAGGACTAGAAAGAAGTTTGTAGAATTAGATAATGGAAAAAATGAATGAGAAATTGAAGATAACTACAAAAAGAAAATGAAAATACATTACATTCAGTATAAAAATAAGGAAAGATGAAAAAGAATAGAAAGTGTAAAAATAGGCGAGAATAAGATAAAAAAAACACTTAGGAAAAATATTTTCTCATCTAAAATTAATAGCTTCCATCCAGTATCTGGGATTTTAGAATACTATTGTTCCCAATGAACCTGAGCATATCTGTATCGCCAGAGGACTCAGCTCAGCAAGTAAGGAGGAGGTCGTCCTTCCCAAAGAGAGGCAAAGCCCTGGGGCATGCGCTGGTTCTCAAGCCTGAGATGGAGGAAGTAGTAGCCACTGCTTCCTAGCCCTTCTTTCCACCTCTCCTCAAATCTGGCCTAATGCAAGAGAGTCCTCAGCCTGGGAAAAAACATGTTACCTGTATCTTTAGGGTGTTTTCTCTGTCCCCCTACAATAGCCTCCCCTGGAAGAAGCCAATCCAGTGAGGGTTCCAGAGTGCAGGAAGAGCAGGATCCATGCACCTCACAAAAGTTGCTATTTTACCATATCCTCTACTATGTGTCACTAGATTGCATGATCTCTGAATTCCTGCAGATTCTACTCCTTCTTTAATGAAGAAGCAGCTGACCACTAAGCCAGAATTACTACACATTGTGAAACACAATTGTAACAACCACTTTCCTCAGATCTTCAGGTAACTTTGTGAGAGCCTCTGCATGTGCTTTGACATTGATGTGTAGGAAAGGTCCCCTCTTGGGTAAATATATCCACGTGCCCCTGTCTGGGGCCTCAGTTGTTTTGGGACACTGGGGTTGATAAAATTGTTCCAAAGTCAAACTCCTGATACTCATCCTATCATCTTGAAGGGCAAAGGTGCCTGTGAGGAGGACATAAGCAAAGTACTGAGAAGAAGGGAAATGTTACCTCCGGGGGAGCACTTTGTTACTCAAGAGCATTAAAAATTCATGGAAAGGATTTGGTACAGGAAAAGTTTCAACAGTGTTGGGAGGTGCCCAATACAGAACCTGTGCAATGAGTTCCTAAGGAGTCCCAGGATCCTCGCTGAAATCAGTAACACAAAATTCCTAGAGCACTTGCCCATGATTTATAGGGGAGACCACAAGTCATATCCAGATATACATGGAGATGCTTTGAGAGAGGAGCAAGAGGCTGCTGATCCATGAGGTATGGGCCACCATTGGGGTGAGCTGCATGCCAGGGGCAGGGCTTATTCACAGCTCTATAACTGACAGCTTTTGCCCCATGTGAAATGAGGCACAATCATTAGTGTGTGTCTCTGGAGAGCAGGCAGTTTTCTAAGAGTTATAAAGGAGGATATGAAGGAAAATTACAGTGCACACCATCTTTTTATTTGTTTTTTTTTTCCCCCTTTGGCGCTACTGGGGATTGAACTCAGGACCCTGCGCTTGCTAGGCAGGCGCTTATTCCACTGAGCTATATCCCCAGTCCCCATACCATCGTAATAGAAGTTCTACTTGAGTTATTTGGAAATTGAGAGGTGTTTCTTTATAATGTTGAAATTTTGTTCCATTTTTATGAGATTGAAATAGCTTTCACATCTTATTTGATGAGTGATATTGCTCTCACATGTATATTTCAGTTTCTGATATTGATGGTTGATGTGAATCTCATACTGATCACAAATGAATTTTGCTCTTCCATTCCAAGTATAAAATCTTTGGTCTTTTATGAGACTAATTGGGAATCTTCACATTGCAATTGTGATAAAATAAGAGTGGGGTGGAATCACTTGGTAATGTGTAAGAAATTTATATCATGCTAGATGGAGAGGAGAAATAAACAGAAGAGTAAAAATCAATCCATGGCTTATTTCTTTTCTCATGTTGAGCTGTAGTATTAACAATATATGCATACCTGAAGATGCTTGTTTCTTCAGTTATACAAAGGAAGTTTACTGTCTATAAGGGACACCAACTGCTCACAGGCACGCTGACCCCCAAACTTCATTGCATGTGTGCTTTTGGAAGGCCCTGTGTGTGCGGTGAGGAGATGTGCAGCACAAATCTACCCAATGGAATGGTGGAGTGCAGGAGAATCACCATTGTTGAAAGTAGAGAGGTGGCCTCATGGACTTACAGTGCAGATGACAGAGCACTGAGCAGGTAGAGTCTAGCACAGAGCATCCGTGGGTGAGTCCTGAGTTGCAGCACTGTGTTGTTTGGAATAAGTACAATTCCTTCCACATGAGGTGATTTTAATGCAGCTGCAAGGTGGTCCAAACCAGACCCTCAGATGAGGTGTCTTGGGCCTGAGATGACAGCCTGAGAGGATGGAAGACTGCTCTGAGCAGTACTTTTAGATGGCATCTGAAGCTGAGTGGATTCTCCCTCTGTGACAGCTATGAAAAAAGAGGTCTTTCACAGTGCAGAAACCAGGTGATTGAAATATCACATTTGGAAGGATTTCTTGTGAGATAAGAGTTATTCCCTGGTGAAGTGAGGCTTTAATGCCCTGCCACAATTCTCTGCAGTCTTCTGTGAGTGTGAACATTCGAGGGTCTTTTGTGAGTGTGGACTTTTGAGGGTCTTACAGTAGCAGTTGACTGGATTCTCTGTGGTCAACTTCCCCTCATGTACACAGTTTGCATCAATACTTTTATAAGACGGACATTAGGATCTGGCCTGTTGCACTGGCCATTACGCAAGTGGTCTAATGACTGCCTGACCAAATGT
Source organism: Dinomys branickii (assembly GCA_004027595.1). Classification (NCBI taxonomy): domain Eukaryota; kingdom Metazoa; phylum Chordata; class Mammalia; order Rodentia; family Dinomyidae; genus Dinomys; species Dinomys branickii. The sequence continues at coordinate 4,347 of PVLD010031929.1, forward strand.
GTCTCCCTCCAGAGATGCTCCTCATATTAGCAAGGGTCTTCAGTTTGTCTTATACTAGGACTAAATCTGGGCCAGTTTTCAACTATTTTCATTTGGAAGGAAGTTTATCCTACTGTTAGCAGAGTATAAAATTTTCTTGGCATTTCTTGGAGCTGAATCTGTCTTGAGTTGGCCTTATTACTAGACTGGCCAAGATATTATATTTCATTGTCATAGAGGCCTCCTGAGCCTCAGGGCAAAAATTTGCTGATGGTGACATGATTGAGAAAAGTTGTTCCATTGGATGAAGGCCTGGAAGGGAGTGGAATATGGTTCTTTACCCAAATACTGTACCAGTAGCTGTAATTTGGTTGTTCCTAACAAAGCTGTCTCCCTGTCTTCTAGTCAACTGATATGTTTTTGGAGAGAACATACTGGGGGAGTATTTACTGTGTAGGATTTTTTTCATGGTTGTCTTTTTAATTTCCTTTTAATTTTGGTACCAGTAATTGAACTCAGGACCTTGCACTTGCCAGAGAGGAGCTTTTGCCACTGATCTATATTCCCAGCCTTGTATTCAATTTACTAATGAACTATAATCACTCAGAAAAACACAAACAAATTTTGTGGAAAAAGTCAGTTAGAGCCTGAGAGTCTTAGTTACTTTTGTTGTTGCTGAGACAAAACACCCAATACTGAAGGTTAAAGGGAGGAAGGACACTTAGATCACAGTTTGCACAAGAATCAGGCTATAATCAGCTGGATGCAAGGCAGAGTGACATAGCAGATAGATATTACAGAGAAGGAGTTTATAGCGGGCAAAGTGTACAAAGGAAAAAGGGTCCTTAATAGCACATTTCTGCCCCTTTTATTTCACAGACTATTAGGTCAGGTAGCACTCATAACTTTAATCCTAGTGCCATCAAGGCCAGCATTGCACAATAAATCTACTCCTGGGTTACACACTCTAAATGCAGCCACGTCTGAAAATGCCGCACCAATGAGCACATTAGACTGTGGAGGAACATCTAAACACAAACCATAACATTCTGCGTGAGGTTCCCCCAAGGGACATGTGTACCATTTTAGGCATAAAAGCATTTAGTCCATCTCAAATAGTTGCCAAATTCCAAAAAAAAAAAAAAAAAAAAAAAATAGTTGCCAAATTCCTAAAACAGTTTTAGCATTGCTAAAAAATCCAAGTCCTAGGACTCCTCTGAGATTTGTGACAAATTCCTAGTTTTATGCCTTATGCCATTGAATATTGGAGATTTTCAAGTTCCTTTTCATTCGTACAGGATAAGACAGACATTCCCATTCCAAAAGTTGCAAATAGGGGGATATAAAGGAATGGGACCTATGCAAGACCAAAATCTAGCAGGGAAAACATTATATACCATGGTTCTACTTTCAGCATCCCCGGAAATCTGTGACAAGTTGTGAACTGCAAAGGGCTTTTGTGGCTTTGCCCCTATGGCACAGACAGTGTTTTTAGCTGCCCTGGTTTCTCTGTTCTCTTTTGTGCTGGGATGGCTCTCTCATTGCTGTTTTCTTCAGGTGATCCATGTTCCTGGTTTCTCCAAAATTTCGTGACCTCTACTGTGCCTTAACCTTTGCCTTCACTCTCACAGCTACACAAAATGCCTCCGAGGGGAACTCTGCTTGACCTCCCAGTCCTTGTTCTGAAATATAGGTAAAGCCTTCCTGAACACATTATTTGCATTCTGCAGGCATCTAAAACCAGCACCAACTGAATATAGCAGATAAGTGCCTATGAGCCAAACCCCAAGGAACAAATTGTATAGGCCAGAGACACTCTGGAACATGGTTCTCTTGGGCTGCCTTTCCAAATCAGAGTCTTTCACTTTTGCAATCTTGAGACTGCAAAGGGAGGACTACTGCTGTTTCTTGTGATACCCTTAGGCCATCATTCCTATTCTGTTTTTTCTCTGCAATCAAGTTCTCCTCTGCTCTATTTTTGCAGTCTACAGCTTTACTGGAGTTTCCTGTCTGGCCAAACTCAAACGTTTTAAATCATTCTGCTGACATTTTGCTCCTGAACTTCAATGTAAATCTGACTAAAAATCAAAAACAGTAGCCATGATGTGGCCTCAACATTAGACCGGCTTGAAATTTCTTCTGCCAGATTAGTCTTCCCACCTTAACTTCCAACTCAGGAAAAGTGTTAGGACAGCAGCAAAAAATAGACAAACTTTGCCAAGGCGTAACACACATCATCTGGAGTCCAGCAGCCAGGGCAGTCCTTCTTCCCAGCAGAAACCTCCCGGGCCTCATCTTTGCTAGTAACATTTCTATCACCCTTCTGGTCTTCTGAACTCTAAGCATAATACCTCATCAAGTACTAGCTAAGTTATTTGAGCTGTACATTTTCAATCTGCATCTTTCTCTGTACCTTTCCAAACTCTTTCCTTTCCCTCAAGCCACCTCAAAAGGCTTCTAAACATGGTTAGGTACAGTCATGGCAATGATCCCACTACTCTCCTATCAAATTCCATTTTAGCTAATTTTGTCATTCTGAGACTAAATACCTGACACCCACAAGTTGAAGGAGGAAAGATTTATCTGCTAACATTTTGTATAGGTTTCAGTCCATAGTTAGTTGGCTCCAAGACAAAGTGGCACATCGTAGAGGGGCATGGAGGAGGAGAAACAGTTCATAGCAGGCAAAGACAGGAAAAGCAAGAAGGGGTTTAAATAGCATTTGTCTGTCCCTTTCATCTTATCCAGCATACTTATGGTGAGTAGCACTCACACCCTTAATCCTAGTGCCCTTTAACCTACCTAGCATTACACCATGAATCAGTTCTAGCATCACACATTCTAGATCCAGTCACCTCTGTAAAAGCCCCACCCATAACTGAAGGAGGCTTTGGTGGGACATCTATAGGCAAGCAAATAGCTCTGAGGTTGTGGTAACACTAGAACTACCTGCTTATCACCAATTACACAGTATATATCAGAAATTCAAGTAAGTGTTTTAATATATTTGTTATATTCCACTGGGCCTATAATCAAAGACCTGTGTCAAAAACATTTTATAGTTAAAGAAGGTGAGGGCTAGTAAGCGTGGGAATTTCTCAGGATCCCTGTGTAGTAAATGAGAAGATCAGGAATAGAATTAATGTGAGGACACCCATTTTTTCCCAACCTGAACCCAACACTGATTCTGAATTTAATTCTGTACACAGAAAAATAAAAGAATATCTCCCAGAGTGTAGAAATATGCTGGTGATATCACTGATTTCTGGATTGAATTAAGAATGCAAAACTGAGCAGGCCATGACTGTACCTACACCCTGGGGAACTGCCCTCAATCACCTGCCCTAAACCACGTCATGCAGAATGCCCTGGTTGTCACTTTGATAAACCTGGAAATTGTCTTTCTGACATGGAAAAACTTTGAAATGCCATATTTTGATGCCGTTTTGTCTGCAAGAGCAGCAAAATAACTCATTCTCAACTTCCCCAAAGGGTTGACAAGTACTTTGACATGCAGCTTAATCTATTCCTTGTAATTAGGTAAATTAGGGTGGCTTTTGAGACAATGTTGACACTTTTCATGGATTCAAATTGAATGAGTTACTAGAAAATGTCTATAGAATACAGATGTAGGTGAATGAGCTTATGAAGTTGGTCAAACCTGCAGCTCCCTCACAAGCAGTGGGTGAAGAATGACCATACATATCACCCAGATGAAAAAAATCTGCTAGTGTTGAATTCTTTCAAATCCTGAAGTCCTCTGAGTAGGTGCTGAAGGCTTCTTTATTGATTTGAAAATAAAAATAAAATAAACCTTCCTTCTCAATCTCTAGTCTGTATCGTCCCCCAAAGGGAAGTAGTGATTTTAAATATACTGAATGGCACTGGTCCTAATATTTAGAAAATGACAGTCATGTTGGGTGTAGGATCAAACACACAGGTAGGAGATGTCTGTGAATTCAAAGACAGGAGCGCTATCTCATCCTGCTCTGATTGGAGGTTATTGTGAAGGGAGGAAAGCAAATGCTAATGCGTAAAGAACAGGAACCCCTCCTGCTAATATTTTTAGAATAATATGAAAATGAGATTGATTTGTATCTGGAATATCTGTCCCATAGTAGATGTACACTTGAAACACCCAGAGAATTTCCACAATTATCACATCTTCTCAAAAACTCCTCCTAGAAGGGGTAAGAAATTTATCTTAAAAATCCTAGTTGTTGCTATTGGTTGAGTGCCTAGTAGGTGATCACGTACGCGGACACTACAGGTCCTCCTCCATACACATCTCCTCCGTGCTTTTTTACACAGGTGAGCAGTATAGTCCACATGTAATTAGGAAGCGTCAATAGATGATCATTCTTCAAAAAGAAGAAGCTCAAATTGCTCATTTCATGGCAGAAAAGTTCACGTTCTTGAGGACTACCCATCAAGGAATGTGAAACACTAACAGTCCCATTGTTTATTTAATGCAGAATATTCATAGGACATGCTGGAGGAGCCTGGAATAACACACCATGGCCACACAGCAAACAGATCTCTCTGCATCTATGATCTGGAGGTTCAACCATTTATGTTTGCTGTCCTTGATAGGAAGAAGCTGATTCTTCCCTTGACAGCCCTGGGCAGAAGCATGCCCACAGAGCTGGGGGCAGGATTTCCTTCATACCACCTGCACTATTAGGGCTATTGAGTTTTACCTGTCAATCCCATGAGAGTTGTGATGTCCTCTCCCGGGTGAATGGCAGATGGTGACCAAAATGACCTAAATTCCAGTGCTGACTGAAGCATCTTTGCCTTGTTTCTGTGCTTCATTGGTCCACCATCCATCTGGCCAATTTGGAGCCTTGTAAGTTCTGTGTACCTGCCAGCATGTGCTCAGCCCAAGACAGGACTCAGTGCTGGTGGTAACATTCAAAATCCCTATTTATAAACCCCTGGTAAACATTTTTAAGGAGTTTTTAATGCATGATTTCAGATCAGTACAGATATTCATCCAGCAGAAACATACGATGAACATGCTTCTCATTGCTAGGAGATGGTTAAACAAACTCAAGTTTGAAAACTGAGCTGAGAGAAGGCACTGCATGGGCAGTTGGTACGCATAGGATCCTTGACTGATAGACCATTTTGCGAATTTCAAATTGCTCATTTAATAGCTGGAAAGTTCACATCCTCAGAGGACCGCTGCTCAATGAGTCTATTTGTTTTTTCTTTTTCCTGGAGCAGTTCTCATGAGAGAGGATAGTGTACAAATACTGTGCCTCTTATTGTCTTTGGTTTGTAAAGCATGAGACTGATCTCTACCCTTCCAGGGAGCCCTCAGCCTTAGCCAGCCCCTGTGCTGCTCTTGATAGTGCTAAAGGGGACTAAAGTTATTATACTGAGGTTCATTTCTTTGCGGATGACTGAATCAAACGAGGCCATATATGTCAGAATAAGGAAAAAAGCATATATCTAAAGCTACCTCCAAGGAGAAGAAAGGATGAATTTGCCTCAAATGTCAGTCTCACCCAATACAGGGAGGTAAGGGCTTTTCATAACTAGGAACAGAGGGGTGGGAAGGCACAGGAAGATCATGCAGATCTCCACTCCTGCCTTATCACTTGCACCGTTCTGCCCCTCATCCTCCTCTAAGCCGGCATCCAGTCTCCTGGGGCGGGAGCTATCTGTGTATTCTGCCACTACTTTTGGTCTGAAGAGAGGAGGGGGCATTTTGTATGAACAAAGGAAGAAGTTTGTATAAGTTTCTTGTCTCTAAAACTAAAAACATTTTAAATTGGATAGTGTCATTTGTCATTTAAGTCATAGTAGCTCATAGTTTGGTGTAACACAGACCTTTTTCACTCAGGATTTTGTGCTCCTGATATGTTTGCTTTTTCCAGGCTATGAAGAGTGGCCTTCCCCATTTAAAAGGAAATCAGGCAGGGGATTACCAAGATATACTTAAGGGGATCATCTGGATCTCTCTCTCTTCCTAGTATCTAAGTGCTTCACTACCTTCTTATGAAGGAGCAGGTCGTTTATCTCACAGGATTGTGCAGAATCAGAGCCTGTTCTGAGTGCCGGGCTTCAGAGGGGAGGAGTAGATAGGATCAGGACAGATTGAGGACAGAATGAGGGGTGAGGGAGAACCTAGAAATCCCCATCCCAGAGAGAGGTCCCAGAACGTTCTAGAAAATCCTCCATGTTCTGCCCTGTACCACGTGATGCAGAATTCCTAGGAGAGCACTGCTTTCAGGTCCACAGGAACCAAGAGGACATCAGAGTCTTACTTTCTTTTAATATCAAAAGATAGCGCTGTTTATTTCAAGGTAACAGGTTACAACTTTATATTGAGTTGGAAGTCAGCATTAAAATAATGATTTTGCACTGCAATAGTAAAGTTTATTCATAGAAAGAAATATAGAATACACAAAAGGTTTAAAAAAGCAAATAAAAGTCACCTGTCATTCCCTATATATGTGGAAAAGTATGCTGTAGCTAAAAGTTATGTGTATAGCATGCAGCATTTATGGTTTTGGCAGATTTTACATGTGTTAGTAGTAACACACTAATAGTAACTGCAAGGCACTTTCTCTCCTAGTTGAAGAAACCGTGGCACCAAGCTTAACTTTGCCTCTACTGTTAAGAATTCCATGTATATAGGTGTTGAAATTTTCAAATTGGAATTATATAGTATCTAATATAGCATGTGTATTCATTATATTATAACAAGCCACACTTTCATAAATATTGATTTGAGCAGCTAATTTTCTTGGTCTCTATCATCCTATTGAATGCGTTTTATAATTTCTTTTATCACAAAAGGAAAATCTATGGACAGGCTTCAGGGGATCTATGAGTTATATTCTCAGAGGGTTACGATGCACAGACTTTTCTCACCTGATGGTTTCATTTTCATCTATAAAGATTTTCTTTTTGTGTGTGTCTATTTGTGCACTTTTTTATTAACTAAGTTTATTGGTACATTACAAATATACATCATAAAGTCTTCTTAATATAGCAAATAGCAAGGAAGAATTTTCTTTCTAACTCTATTATACACATTAACCATACGTTCAAAACCCAAGTAATTAGTTATTGTTTGGATTCTAGTAGATGATTTTAGTAAAATAAGATTTGTCTTTGGATTCAGACAATCCTGACCATGATGTTATTTAAATCCAAGAAGAAATCTGAATATATCCAAAATATCATATGACAATAACATATACTGCAAATACTGATATTTTATAATTGTGAGACAAATATTCTATATTTGTGGACTCTCCAAAGTATATTATAAAATAGAGCTGGGAATAGTAGCCTATGCTTGTAACTGTAGCACTCAGAAAGCTAAAGCAGGAGGAAGGCCCCAAGTTTGAGTCCAGCTGGGCTACCTAGTGAGTTCAAGTCCAGCCTGAAATACATAGCCCATCCCTGTCTCAGAGCTTTTTTCTGAGGTTAGAGCTTCTCTTGAAAAGAACAAAGAGGAGTTAAACCATCTTAAAACAAGGTGGGAACTCCAGGGGACACTGAGGAAGCCCCAGCCAGAGCAAAGATGTCCCAACAGAGTAGAAAAGCCTGTCTTGCCTGCCCTGCGCCACATGGTGCAGGTGATTGCATGTATCATGGGGGGTCAGGACAAGTACACAACATCTTAAATGATTTTATCCCCCCTCACTCTCCTCCCCATGCATTTCTTGGACAAATATATGTAAAATATAAGATATATACATATGTATGTATATTTTATAAATTCACATATTTTGTATACTTATGCATGTATATTATGTATAATCTCATATATGTATGTAATATGCACATACTTATTTATGTATATATGTATATATTTATACATGTTTTTAGTATATAATGCTGACATTTTCATACTAATGTTATGCATATGTGAACTTCACAATTTCACATTTTTCTATCATTTGCCTCCTTCCATCACACCTTTCTATATACTAAATATATGTCTGCCTATTTTCTCTGGGTTTTTTTTTTGTCCTTTTGAGATGGTCTTGCTATAAAGTTTAGGCTGGACTTGAGATCAATTTGCAACCCAGGCTGGTCTCGAACTTGCAGTGATCCTCATGCCTCAGCCTCCCAAGTGCCTTGATTACAAGCTTGCCCCATCACGTGCAGGTATCTGCTTTTATATATCTTTTATGTTGCTCTTTATTAATATTTCGATTTTCTCCTATAAGAGAAACCTTCCAGTATTTAAATTTGTGAGTGTGATTTATTTCACTTAACAATATACTCTCAAGGTTCACTGATTTTCCTACGTATGACTCAAGCCTAACCTTTTTATGACATAGTAGTATGCCACTGAATAAAACTATCACATTTTCCTTATCCGTTCATCTGTTGATGGAAATATAAGCCACTGCCAAGTTTTAGCTTTTGTGAGTTCTCACGCCATAAACATCGATATGTATGCCTTACTCTAATATGTGTTTAGTGCTTTCAGGATGATAACTAGAAGTTGAATGTCAAAACTGAATGTAAATTCTAGTGCTCTTATGTAAAGAATCTCCTGGTGGAATTTCATAGTGATTATACCAGTTTACACTCCCACCAGTACTGAAGAAGGGTTCATTTTGCCTTGCAGGCTGCTAGCATATACTGTTGTTTGATTTTTTGAAGTTAGCCATTCTTTTTGGAGTAACATAGAATGCCAGTGTTGTTTTCATTTCCATTTTATGACTGGCCAACAATGCTGAACAGTTTTCATGGATTTATTGAATGTCTGTACTTCTTTATCTGAGAAGCATTTATTTAAATAACCATATATTGATTGGATCTTTTAATTTGGGGAGTATATTTTTTTCTTGCTTTATATGTTCTAGATACTAGTAGTTTGTCTGAGGATTAGGTGGGAATTATTTTTCATTTTTGTTGATTGTCTCTTCACTCTGCTGAGTGTTTATTTGCTGTGAAGAATATTTTTTAACTTGATTTGATTCCATTTGTTCTCTCTTGGTAATATTTCTTGTGCAACTACTTTTGGTTCTGAAAGTTTATATCCATGCATAAGTCTTCCAGAGTTTTACTTTATTTGTCTTCAGTAGACAGTGTTTCCATATTAATATTTAGATCATTGATTGATATTTATTTTATTTTAATACATGAGGAGAAGTAAGATTTTAGGTTCAACCTTCAGCATATGGATAGCCAATTTTCCCAGTACCTTTTCTTAAAGAAACTACATTTCTTCTTGTGAAAGTACTTGCTCCTTTCCTCAAAAAAAGAGAGCTGTGCTGCTTTGTGTGTTTTCTGTATGCTGCATTCTATTCAGCCTTTCCACAAGTCTGGCTTATTACCAGGATCATGCTATGTTCCTCAGGAGAGCTCTGTTGTATGACTTGAAGTCTATGATTTTAATATCTCTTCCCTTGCTGTTGTTACATAAGGTGGCTTTTGTTGTCCTGGGCCTCTTTTGGTTCCAAATGAAGTATAGGATTGTTTCCCATAGCTGTTTGCGGAATGGTATTGGTATTTGGATTGTGATTACATGAAATCACAATAATAGTTTTCAAATATTGCCATTTTGACTGTATTGTTTCTGAGCATGTAAGAACATGAGATGCCTTTGCAATTCATAAGATATGTTTCAATTGCCTTTTTAGACTACTATAATTTTGACACTAAAGATTTTGTTCCCTTGGTTATATACATTCTTAAGGTTTTAATTTTTATGAACCTCCTGTATAAATTACTTTTTGTGTAATTTCTTTCTTGGTGAGGTTCTTAGTAATATGCAGGAATGCTGTGGATTTTTCCGTGTTCATTTTGTAACCTGCTCTGGTACTGAATTTGCTTATTGATGAGTGTTTAGCTGGCATTTCAGGGGGTCTTTCATGTAAAGGATCAGCACATGTGCAAGTAATGATAACTGAACTTTTTCCATTCCTCTATGATCCTTTACATTTCTCATGCCCGGTTGTTCTACATAATGTTTTGCAAACCATATCGGAAAGTAGTAATGACAGTGGAGGTGCATTTAAGAACAAGAGAGCTTTGCCTTTGCCTTGAATTCTACCCCTGGGGTCACGGGGAGGTGGTGTCCTTGGATTGCAATATGCTTCTGCAGGTCAGCAGAGGGGAAGGCTGAGTTCCTGGTCAGACTCCAGCTGTAGGAGAGCTTCCGTAACCTTGTCCTTCTATCCAATGCAGGAGTGCCTGGAATTGCTGCCAGCAACAAAGAGGAATTGGAGTGAGGTATGTAGGGTTTTGTGTTGTAATACGGAAGGATTACATTTATTGTGGGAATTTTGTATATTTACATGACATACTTTTTTTGGATCCACTTCCCCACTGCTTTCCTGGACCAATAGCATTACTTGGTTTCCTTTTCTCATATGTTTGTACTGTGTAACGATCACAGTCTTCATAGTGACTTTGTACTTGTTACAAAGAGGTTTTTTTTTTTTTTTTTTTTTGTATTTTGTTGCTCACCTAAAAGAAACCAGGTGATATTTAAAAGTGTATATCTCATTTACTCTACTTAACAATATATTTTCAAATTCAACAATTTGTGTACTTATGATTGAAATTTATCCTTCTTTACTATAGAGTAGTAATCTATGGTTTATCCCTACATAATTTGTACGGCCACCTGTTGATGGACATACACACCATTTGCAAAGTTTAGCTCTTGTGAACTGTGGTGCTATAAACCTGTGATAAAATGTTTTTAAACATTAAAGGAAGATATTTAGAAGGAAAATATCTTGATCAAATATAATTTCTAGTGCTAGTGCTACAAGTCATGTCCATACATATTTTCATAGTGGTTGAAGCAGTTCATACTCTCACCAACAATGAAAAGTGTTGCTTTTTCCTCACAAGCTTGCAAGTATTGGCTATCATTTGATTTTTTTTAGTATAGCCATTC
>PVLD010031930.1:0-15212 GCA_004027595.1 Dinomys branickii
AAGAGGAAGAGGAAGAGGAAGAAGAAGAAGAAGAAAACCTCTCCAGACCCACTTTCATATTCCTGTTGAACCAACCCCTCACTTCAGATTATAACCCTGCCCTCACCTCACCCCAGAATCCCAATCCTTGGATTGTCCTGTAGTTCCCAGGCATCTTTGTGGAGAATTTAAGCATAAGTTCCCAGTGTCACAGTTCTTTCTGCCCCATGATCCCAGGCCAACCCCATTCATTCCTATCCTGGGCTTTTCCTGACACCCTCACCTTGGCTAGTCAACATAACTTCCTTGAGAAGAAAGGTCAGAGAGTGATCTGCAGCCAGCATCTGTGCAAGTGAGAACAAAGGGTCTCCCAATGGCTGTATCATTAGAAAATAGTCTCAATTTTAAAATGTAGTCTATTTTAAGACAGCATATATTTAAACAATGTTTTGAGGGAGAAATAATATATGTGCCCTTGGAATTATATGGCACTTGATTTCAGAAACATTACAATGTTTTCAAAAGCATGTCTCAGACTGGGGAAATGCATTTATCGCTTAAGATCCTGCCACGTGCCACCCAAACTCCTGTACACCTGCCCTTTTATGAAGCACATTACCTAACAGGCTGGACTGGGTGGGAAATAAGGCATTCGCTTGGCTTTTCTCCCACCTTGGCCTTAAACCCATTCAGTCAGCTCTCCTCTCACCAGGCCATGGGCAGATCTTGCAGAGGTTTGCTCACTTTGAAATGTTAGAAAGGCCAATGTAATCAAGTCAAACCTTTACCCTTTAATTCAACAGAAGCAGCTCCCATCTGCCACCCTAGTCCAGGTTACAACACTCCATCTTCTTAGCCCTTCATCACTCTCTGCTACTTCTGCTTCTCCAGGGCCAGGGCCACGCTCTGCTAATTGTGCTTCTCTGACTTTGTGATGCTCTCTCTCTCTCTCTCTCATTGCCAGTGTACACACCTGGACATTTCTCCTGGAGCCCTTTTCTAGGGCTTTAGGGATGCTGCTCCCCATTATCACTCCCTGCCCTTCAGCCCCACCATACAATTCTCACACATTGTGTGTATTCCGGACACCATCCCCAGCAGAGGTGCTGTACTTTGAGGGGAACTGCTAGGATGCTACTCAATCCTCCCTGTCTGCTGCTGGGCTCCCTTCCCTCACAGTTTTGTCCACAGGGTGCTCACATCATTCAGGTGCCCACCTACTTCTTTCATTAGTGTGAGCTCCAGCCAGTTCCCTGCCTTCAGACTGCTGCTTCTGGGGAGAGTCAGGAAGTTCACACATAATAACCACATCTGAACTCTCCCAGGGACTCTTCTGTGACCCATTTGGCCCAGAACTGGGAAGGCTCCTGAGTTTGTGTAGCTCAGCCAGCTTGTGGTCAGCAAGTGAGGCACCAGCCTCCCTTCCTGGAAAACAATATTCACCTAATAGAACTCCAGAGGCCCTTCTTTATTTATTCTACAGGCTGTAACAGTATTTGGAGGAAAGCGGGAGGAAAAGGGCCACAGTTACACATAATTCAAAGAATCTTTCTTCTGTCCTTCCTGTGGAGGACCATCTGGATGGCTCCCTTGAAAGAAGAGCATTTGGCCCTCCTTCTGTGAACTGAGCTGGCTAGGATATTTCTTTATCCCCTCAACTGGTTTTAAGCAATGCAAATGGGTGAAGTCAAGGTGCTGATATGTAGTGTTTGAAGCAATGCAACAGGTCAGTGATGCCCTGCCTGTAGCTCCCAAGTTATATGCGTGAGCTAGGCCCAGTGACTCCATGCTGTTAGCTGAGATTGACCTTCAGTGTGAAGCTTTGACATCTCTGTGCAAGATTATTATACATCAAAACTGAAGCACCGATCCCCAAACACTAGATACTGGTCCAATCTGTGATATGCAGGTTACTCCTTCTGCTTATCTCTCTCTCTGCATATTGCAGAGATGATATCAGGCCTCCTACCTAGCCCAGCTCACAGCACTCACATACTTCCCACCTTTCAGTCACTCAACCCTGAGTCATTCCCTTCTTCATGAATTAGTAAAACCCAGGTTCAGCCCTGAGTCAAGACCTTTGTTCTCGTTAGCCATCATTCTGACTAGACTGAGGAACTCCTTGGCTCACCACCATTTTAGATATGTATTTGTGTCTTTATTCATACCATGAATTTGCAGTGGAAGTGGTAGATTGGAATTAACTTATTGGGATTCCAAAAACTTTCCTCTGGTATCACAAATATAAATATCACCGGACCATGACAAGGTCTGAGAAGCGATTTCTATACTTCCTATGCATACGGTAGGTAGTTATTCTTAGACGCATGGAGCACTCAGCCTCTTCTGTTAGGATTCAAGGTGATTGTGGTTGTTCTATTTCTCTAGAATGTGAAAGGATACTTACCATTCATTATCCACAGGGAAAAATAAGACAGAGGAGTCATATTTTACTTTTATTACATTCTCCCAGTTTCATAAACTTGGAGTATATCCTATAGCCCAGATCTTGATCCACATATTGGAATTACAAAGGTGAATAAAGCTACACTCCACACTCTCACAGGGTCAGAGCTCCTGATAGAATTTGTCAAAATTGATGAATTAGCAGAAAGCAAGTGGTGGTTGGATGGCACCTCTGGAGCTTGGGTACCTGTTTGGAGTTCTGACTTAGCCATTTACTCACTGTCTGACTTTTGGCAAGCTGCTTTAACTCTCTGCACCTCTATTTCTGTGTCTGCATAATGGAGACAATCATATTAGTGGAGAATTGTGATAATTAAACAAATTCAAATGGAAGTGTTCAGGGTGGGCACCCAGTCCACAGTGGAGCACTTCAAAATAGGATATTTTTCTTGCTGGATCATCAGCTTCTGCTCATCCTAAGCCTTCACTTTCCTTCCTGCAGGCTCCTCCTTTGCATATGGTTCTGCTATTGGTGGCCTTCTAGCTCATGTTCATACCTTTGTAGTGCCCAGTTTAACACAATAAACACTCACATATCTTTCCCTAGGACCTGCCCCTTTTACTTTCCATCAGAATACTTGCTATGATTCTATGACTCAGTGTTTCATATCCCACTGCTGTGGTGGGGTGTGTCCCCTCAAAATTCATGTGTTGGAAACTCAATTCTTCGTTGCAATAGTGTTGGGAAGTCAAACCTTTGGGAGGTGATTAGTCATGGGAATGGAACACCCCTGAATAGAATAATACTTTTCCTTCAGACATAGTTTAGCTATTAGAAGCCTGGCCCCTTTTCCTTTCTGTATGCACCACTTGCCATTCTGCTTTCCTCTGTGAGTTTAAGTAGCACAATGCTCTCATCAGACGTGTCCACCCAATCTTGGACTTTCAGCTTCCAAAACTGTGAGCTAAAACAAGCCTCTTTTCTTAATAAATTACCTGGTGTAATGTATTCTGCAATAGCAAACACTGAAAAATAAAAATTAACAGAGAAAACACTAAGACAACCACTCTTCCTTTGGGTATTTTGTTATGGGTACATTTCAAATGCACATTTCACCCTTTGTGGTCTCTTTTCTTAAAATATAAAGAACACATCTCATCAGGCCCTGTGCTCCCTTCAGAATACGCAGATAAAGTTCCAAACGGTATCCCTCATGTTGTTTCCTCTCTCTGCCAAGAAATAAATCCAGTAGTAAAACAAACAAAATTTAGCATAATTAGATTTCTAGATGGTGTTCTACCAAAGAATAACATTTCAGTATGGTCTGACTGCTATAGTGGTTTCATAAATTGTGACTGTAAAGGAATACTAAGATTATACTCTTCACGAATTGAAATTTGAGTGAAGCCCTCAAAGCTAAGAAGTATCTTCAAGAGGGCACTAGATCATTTCTGTGGGGCCAGCAAAGAGGGTGAGGAGCACAAAACTCATTCTGCTACCCATGGTAAGAGTTTAAAAGAGAAGCCTAGGGATTTATTAGGAAGGTAAAACAGCCAGGGGCAAAGAGCAGTTTGAAGAGGACTGGGTCAAGTCAGGATCCCCACCATCTCCACTCTGTAACCTGTTATGGGGGCAGGAAAGGGAATATTTCCCCCTCGCTTTAGAGTGACTAGGACTTCAGGGATCATTCACAGATCTTTATCTGTGTGGCTCAGAATTGGGTAGGTACAGATCTACCCTAAGATGTGTTTTGCATCTGTAAAGCCCCTTGAAAATATTGTGGTTGGGGGCTGGGGATATAGCTCAGTGGAATAAGCGCCTGCCTAGCAAGCGCAGGGTCCTGAGTTCGATCCCCAGTACCGCCAAAAAATATATATATATATTGTGGTTGGAACTTCCCTTGCAAACCACAGTGAGGAGACAGAGCTTGAGAGGCGAAGGTACTGTTGGGGTTTCTATCTAGAGCTTCATGCGCTCAGAGGCAGGGATTTGGGAAGAGGAGCGAGTCATGGGGCTGATGTAGCTGACTTGCTGTTAGGAAGCGGGGCCTGGCTGGAGGAAGTGGGTCAATTGGGGCAGGATCTGGAAGGCTCTGTCTGCATCTCCTGCTCCTCACTTCTTTCTTCCTGGCTACTGCCCAGCATGGACTGAAACTTCTGAACTGTGAGCCACAGCGAATGTCTCCTCCTTTAAATTGCAGACGTCGAATATTTGGCTCAAGCAACAAGAGTGGCTGACAGGTATCCAACATGGACTGTACCGGGGCTGACAGAGAGCAGGCAGGTGAGTGGGGAGCTAAAGAAGACTTTGTCAGTCAGATTTCCATACCTGCGATAAAATACCTGAGGTGAACAATATATAGGGAGGAAGTGTTGATTTTGGTCCACGTTCCGTAGGTTTCGGGCTGTGCTTGGGCGGCTCTGTTGCTATTGGGCCTGAGGTAGAATACTACGATGCGAATATGCGGTGGAGGAAACTGCACAGCTCGCGGCAGCCAGGAAGCAAAAAGAGACAGGCAAGGACAGGGGTCAGAATGCCATAGTCCCTTCTAGGGCACAGCCCCAGGCACTTAAATTTCTCTCATTAGGCACCGCCTCCTAGTGAGATAGGTTCCCGCCTATCTCAGTAGCACCGCAGGTTGTGGCCCAACCCTTTAATACCCGGCCTTTGGGAGACATTCAAGATCCAAGCTGTAGCTAGCCCTTTCACTCGTCAAAAGAAGCGTAGGGTGGAGATTCTCACGCTGTTAAGTGAAGTGTCAAGGGCAGACCCCAAAGAACCCACAGAGGCGGTGCACATGAGAAAGAAGCATCATGAGAGCAAGCTGCAGCAGGGACAAGCTGAACGGGTCCCTTCTTACACCTGCCCGCTCTTCCTGTCACCTTCTCTAGTTCTGCAGAAGCCAGGATAGAGCAGAAGTGCAAATAGTGATGAAGGCCACTATGCCTCCTTATGGCACTGCTGGCTCCTAAACTTGTATTAGGCCCAACCTAATGAGCAGGAAGGAGTTTAAATTATATGAAAAATTTGAGTTTGAGATTGAACTGGACATTTTTAGTATGTGATAAATGAGGCTATTTGTTATTTCCATAGGGCCTGCCTGGATTTCATCTAGGAGCCGAGAAGCACCGTTCAGCTTAGCACAGGGAAAGAAAATAATTGCTCTGCTTGTTCTCTACTGAGTCCAACTCATTTAATGAAACGACTCAGTAATAAGAAAGCAGAGCCTGTAACCTCCATCTAGATGGTCTGAGACATGCAATACGATTTGGTTGTAGCACTGGGAGCAAGATTTGTTCACTTAGAAGTTCTTATACATTAGGAACCCAGCCCTGGAGAGGCAGCCTTTTCATTATCCCTTCTTTTAGTCTCACCCCCTATGCTTTGGCTATCCATCACTGTGAAAAATAGAAGCCAGGATGAATTTCTCTGCCACTTTCAGCAAAGAACTGAGCACATGGACGTGATAGACATAGGAATTATTTGGCAAAGACCGAAGCCAAAGAGTAAGAAGGAAACAGCCACCCCAGGCTGGAGATGGACCCTACCACGGGGAGAATCCTACCCATTCATTCAGCACTTCCAGATAGGTGAGAGCAGGGGGCCAACTTGGGGAGCACTCGCAGAGGCGGAAGGGAGGGAGAAGAGCAGTGCAGACCTAGCCAGGTGAGTGTCTGAGAAGCTAGAAGCACTCTGGTATAAAGCTGCCAGACCTAACCAAAAAAAAAAAAGCAAGACACCTAGTCCTTTCTATTATGTGGCCACTTCTCTTCAGAGGATCTGGTAGAAGAGAGAAGAGAGGGCACTATTTGTAGCATTTGCTGCTGCAGCCATGAGAGTCACCAACAATTAAAGGAAGGGAGTGAAACTATGTAGAAACATCTATTCTCTATGTGAACCTGAGAGAGGGCAAACTTTAATGAAAGTTAGATGGGTCAACTTTCATCACCAGGAAACTAAATTATAGTGAAGAAATATTGAGTGCTTTGGTGATAGAAAGAACGCCAGAGATAGCAAATTTATATTATTTGCTTTAAAGAAATATGGCTTGAATGTGACATTGTAAAGCATATTAAAAAGTAGGGGCACCCAGCCTTTGATTTAATTTTGAGTCAAATAATCAGGCTGAATGTATTCCTCATGCAGCACATAATTTTAACCTCTTATTATGCAAAACTGACAATTCAGTTTAAATCGCGAGGCTACGTTTGTTCAGCATGATTAATTTTAATGATATTTACCATTTACTGGGTCTCCTAAAAGGTAGAGTATCTTGAAAATTTTTCACAAGTTGCTTCAAATATTTTCCAGATCCTTCCTAGCCAGTAAGAGCCCACAGAGACTTTTGAAAAACTCACAGACCCACACACTGAATGGTAGCACTGTTAAAAGGGAGATTTTCATATCAACAAATTCCTAATGTAGAAGTTCTTGTTGCTACTTCAGGGGCACCCATCACAGGCACCTCCCAGCTCTCATCACGTGAGGCCTGCACCAGGACATGTCACGGGGAAAAATAAACCTACCCTCGCCTCTCCGATATTTGCAGTTCTGAGGTGATGTCTCATTGAGCAGGAAGCACCTTCATGGCTCCTACTTCTCCCGTTCCACCCTCATCTCAGATGAGCCTTCAAAATTGTGCAAAATGATCCTGAACATACTCCAGGATAACAGGTAGCCGCGCACGTATGAATAATCACAACCCACGGCACACCGGTGCAGTCGGGACAGAACTGAAACACATCTTGGGGATAAAGAGAAACCAGGAGCCCAGGTGGAGGCCGTGATTTGACTAACATTATCCAGACAGGCCAAAAATTAAGTTTTTATTGAGTAAATTCCTGGTTTGGGGCCAGACTACAAAGGGCAGTCGTTCACTGGGCTCAGGGGCTTTTCTTTGCTTACCCAGCTTTCTGTCCCACCGTGGCTGTCCCTGACCGCCTCCTGGGTGCTCCATGTGCATTGTGGGCCAGGTGCCTGCAGGTGTCCAGGGATTCCCCAGGGCCAGCACCATCCACCACATCCATTTTGAGCTGGGCAGTAATTCTGAACGCAGGCTATAGATTCACACACTTTATTCAGTAAATCTTAACGTCCCAACTACAGGTTTGCTTTTGCTTTTAGTTGGATTTTCTTAAGTTGAAGTGCACACAAATCCATGTTGTTGTCAGTACCTTAAAGTTCAAGTTCCTGCTTGAAGAACAAACTGTGATTGCTCCAGAGGTTTCTCTCACTAGCTCTTCACAATCTCCAGAGCCACCATTTTGGCAGGTGTCTCTGTTGATCTGTCTTTTCCTGCTGTACCTAAATTGGGACTTCTAACGCTGTTTCCATTTCTCAGACACCAGACTTTCTGAAGAACAGCAGAAGCCTTCAAAGTTGGGAGAAGCAACCTTTCTAAAGACATCATGTACAAATACCAGCAAAAAGGGCTTTCTGCATTCTCCATAGATGCAAGCATATGAAGCAGACATACATATGCATAGTATTAACACCCACAGCAATAATAATTACTTATACTGAGCTCTTTTACTCTACTTTTGGTCCTATTTGAAGTACCTCATGTGTTAAAATCTATTTAATCAAAATTACTTAAGAAGTGAGTGGACTATGACTATTCCTGGATGTGCCATTACTATTTCCATTTTTCAATGAGGAAACAGGTCCTGAGGCTCTCCTAGTGTGACAAGAACAGTTCATGTTAGAATCAGAATCAAAACTCCATCAGGCTGGTTTGATACTATGTTGTCCACTGTCAGGCCCCCTTGTCTGTCCCCTGCTGTGGCGCATGGGAGTCTGGGGAAGCTCACTAACAGAACCGGAAAACCAAGGATCACTATCCCGGAGAGAGTGTCCCACAAAACTAAGCCAGATGGACCATAAGCAGAGGATGCATGGCCTGCCCTTGGCACCCCAAGGCAGCTACTGTCTGGAAATGACTATTTATGGAGTTTAATTAACAGTACACAACAATGCCAAGAACAACAGGAACTCCATGTGTGGATGCCTTGGGGTTGAAAATCACAACTGAGGGGCCTTGCTTGCCATATTTAAAGCTGCCATAGTTAGCTATGGGAGAAGCGGCACTTGCTGAGTCTGGGCAGGTGAATGGCCTGGATTAATTATACAGATGGATCACTTTGCTCAGAAAAAGCTTGTGGATGGCTTGATGGAGTGGCTGCTGGAACCATAAAGTCAGTTAGTAGATGGCTGTCTCCAAGCTAAAGGGGCCCCTGAAAAGATTAACCTCAGATACAACATGAAAATGTTATGAACGAATTTCACCAGGTGGGGGAAAACTCATCATGATGCTTGTAAACAGTGATTTTTTTTACAAAGATGCTGGATTTAACTGTCAAACTATGGAAAAGTTCTCTTGACAGAGTGCCCATGGGCTGTGGGAGAAGTGCTAGTTTGGGACATACAGAAGATTAAAGTTTGGGGTCAGTATCTTGAAAAGATCCAAGAATACATGCAGCGTGAAGGAGGGGTTTTCGCAGTTCTGTCTGTTTATAGTCAAGATGTATCTGCAGGCCGGTTCATTTCATATCCTTAACACAATCGTAAGTTTGGGATGTCCTTCCTCTGCCATGGGAGGTGACAATTGGCCAGTCAAGGGTGCAGGCCAGGCTGTGTTGTCTTTGGGGTCAGCGCACCTCACCAGCCCACCTGCATCACTCACTTTTGCTAGGCTTCCACTTCTGCTATCTGTGTGGTGACTGCTTTAGGAAGAGGGCTGAGGGTGAAGACACGTGCTCAGCCATCACTCTACGTATGACTTGTGGCAAGACGGCAGTGAGCAGCCTTTGGAGCCTCCCTGTGAAGAAGGATGCCCACCCTAACGAGCTGTTTTCGGGATGGAGACAGTGGCTTTGGGCAGCACCTACAAACCCAGTGTGCTGTGGAAGGCTGGCTTCTGTGGTTAGTAGAATGTCGCAGCCTAATTTATTCTGGGTTTGTTTTCTACCTCTGGTCCTTTAAGTACCCCATTTGGTTTTTTGCTTGTTTTTACTGTGCTATTAAATAAATATACATAACATGAAGCTTATCACTGTAACCATTTTTCTTCCCTTTACTGTTGTTCAAGGGTGGGTCAAATTCCAAAAAGCAGCATCAGGAACTTAGCCTATAGCCATTTTTAGGGGCACAACTCAATGGCATTGAATATATTGAAATGCTGTCCAACCATCACAATTATCCATAGCCAGGACTTCTTCACTGTATCAAATTGAGACTCAATGGCCATTAAACAGTAATTCCCCATCCCTCTCTCCTCATCCCTCCTCCACCCTGGAAACCTGTATCCTACCAGCTCCAATTTGCCTATGAGGTACCTCATGTTAGTGAAATCATACAACATTTGTTTTTGTATGCCTGGCTTATTTCATGCAACATAATGTTTTCAAGATTCATCTATGTTGTAGCATGTATCAGAATTTCCTTCCTTTTATAAAGCTGAATAATACTCCAGTATACATATACACACACACATTTTGCTCATCTGTTCAGTCCCCAACAGACACTTGGGTTGTTTCCACCTTGTGGATATTATGAATAACACTGCTATGAACATAGAGTAAAGTATCAATTTGAGTCTCTTTTTTAATTCTTTTGAGTTTGTACATAGGAGTGAAGTTGCTGGGTTTATCTTCATTGCTGGATTCTATGTTTAACTTTTGAAGAACTGCCAAACTGTTTCCCACAGCAGCTGTACCATTCTATGCTATGGCCAGCTGTGCACAAGAGCAGCAACTTCTCCCTACTCTCAGGAATACTGATTCTTTTCCATTTTTGGACAATAGCCATCCTACTGGGTGTGAGGCAGCACCTCGGCTTGCTTGGAAGAGTATTGGCTGCATCTGCATGCCCTAAGGAACCCAAGAGAGGCTGGCTGCCTACCGTGGGAATTCAGGCACATCAGGGAGCATGTCCTTCTTGGGAGTCCTTTTTATAAAATTTTTTTTTCCAAAGCAAAATGGTTTTCCAGGGAGGGACTGGGAAAATCACTCGGGAACACAGTCACTTGATTTATCTGCTTAAGTATTCATCCATTCATTCTTTTACTCACTCCTTTACTTCTTGCTTATTTAATGTCTATTTTATAGCAGGAAGCAGGGAGGAACTGTACGAAAGGTTATAGCAATTTGGTTTCAAACACCACAAAGGAAACTAGAAATCATGTTGTCCAATACCTACCCCATTCAGAGATGTTTTCTGAAACTAGGAAGATTTGGCTGCAGGGTTCCAAATCAGGGATCAGACAAGGAAGCATATAGCCTGAACCATGAGACGAGCCCTCTCTTGCTGGTGGGGGGATGAGTTGAAAGCAAGGGCAAGCATATGCACAGAAGCCTTTTCCTCCTCTAGCCCACTAACCACTCTAGTCACTTGATCAGCTTGTGAGATTTGATCATAATAAAACAAGTGTCAAGAAAACCTGATTAGATAAGCCCTGTGCACTCACACAGTCCTTGCATTGTGATAACCTCCCACAAAAATGTCACATACAGGCTGTGTGCCCTGGGAGATACTGCCGACTTGGAATTTGAGAGCCGGGCAGGAGTGCATTTGGTTTCAATCTGAGAAGATTCCAGAGGACTAAATTTGGAGGATTTATGACTACCACAGCGTGCATGCAATTGGATTCATCAAGAAACACAGTCTTATTTTCTAGCTCATGCTGGGACCATTCAACTATATTAAAGGGCAAAGAGAAAAAGGCAGGAACAGTGACTGGAATATAATTCACAGATATAGTTTTCACATAGATGTGTATTTTCCCCTGGTTAATGCTGAAACCTCAGGAGTCCAGAAGTAAACTGGACTCATAAATAACATTTCCTAAAGTTACATCCTCTCCTATTACCTTTACGGCCATGCAAAAGAGCAAGGCGAACCACAGCTGCTGCAGTCAGGGGGAGAGCAGCAGTCTTTTGGATCTGAGCATGGATGTGCAGGAAGTTGCCCAGTCTTCATGTTCTCCATCTGAGACAACGGCTGGAAAAGACAATTAAAGGCAATTACACTGAACTTTCCATAGCGAGGATGTCACTCACTCTGGTTTCCCTTCCATCTGTATTCTTTATGCACTATCTCATTTAATACTTCACTGCCATTTTATGTACATAGAAGTACATTGTGAAAGTAATGTTCAATAAATGTAAGGGCTGTTGTGTAGAGATTTTTATGTTCAGAATTCACCTGCAGGGTGATATAAGGCCCTGAACTGTGCTCAGGTTCTCCCCCTAATACAGCCAGAAGAAGCCAGGATCCTTCAGGGAAATGGGACTAGAAACCAGCAATCATCCTGCCACCAAGGTGAGCACAGGGGATTCACTTGGTGTGTGACATGTCACTTTGCCTGTCCCAGATTAGCTCATATTTCTAATTCTGGGCCCTAACGAGAAGCCTTTACCAACCTTAGCATCTTCTTTTCTCGCTCATTGCTTAGCACTGAATCTATTCTTTCATGTTCTTGTCCCATCTTCTACCTTCAACCCCCACAAGCATCTTCAATGCCACACCAGTAACAAAGTCCTGTCTCAGGTTAACCCCACTGCAGGAGCTAGCAAAAAGACCCTGTTTTGTTCATGTAGCTTAGGCTGGCCTTGTACTCATGGGGATTCTCCTGCCTCAGCTTCCTGAGTGCTGGGATTATAGGCATGCGCCAGAACACCTGGCTGACCCTGTTTTCTTTGAATATAGAGCCAACATATTTTAGAAATATTTGTACTACAAAGTAACTTTAAAATAACAAATTAGACATTGATTAAGCTTAAAGTTAAATACAATCCTGCTGCAAAGCATTCAGCTAATTGAGATTGGTCACCAAACTGAGTGTCAGCACAATTACTGCAGAAAGCTGTAGGAAACCATGTAAGCAACTCGTTGACAGGGATTGTTGAGGGGGTCTTTCAGAGGGGTAAGAGATCCGACAAGGTGACCTTCCAATTGTAGCACTCACTGCAGTCTTCAGGACCAGGACTGGTCAGAACAGTCCACGACATTACCTAGATCTGCCAGTTTGCAGCCACACGAAAGTGAATGGAGACGTGGTCACTGAGCCATTGAGTACAGACTGGAGAGGATCAGTTCTGAGAAGGATCACGCAGCCACCCTACTCTCAAGGAGTTTGACAGAAGTAAATCAGACCTGAGGAAACACAAGATGTTTGGGGAGGATGTGAGGGCACCCTTTGGCCCGCACAGCATATGTCTTCTTCCAACCCCATTCCGCATGCCCTGTTATCACATGTACCTATCTCCCTGGGCTTGGGACAATAGTACCAGCAGTGTTCATTTTGGAAATCTGTAGAACTTAACTTCTGTCTGCTAGATCAGTCCCAGACAAGGGAAATCCTACAGCACAGTATGGGTTCTAATTGGTGCTTTATGTTTTCATAGGAGTTGTTAAAGTTTAGGAGGACCCGCCTCCCGTCCTCAGTGCTTTTATGAGGAGCAACTTCTTTCAAGGTACCGCCTCCTCCTCCCCCAGCCTCCATTCACCCTTACTGTCAGGAAGCTGTCTGGTTGGTGCGTTAATGGGAGGAAAAGCTTGGCTACTGTTGGTCTTTTCCTGTTTCTGAGAGCCAGCAGGAAGAGCAGATCCATCCTGGTGCTCTGGTCCCTACGGAGGGCGCAGCTCTGCAGAGGAATCCTGGTAGATTCTAACCTTGCCTGGAACTGGGTTGATCCTTGTGGGAAAAGAGTTAGCACAACCCACAGGTGCAGGTCTAAAACCGCACTCAGCAGCCAGCATATTGGTAGTAAAACTGGCATGTTGCTGTCCAGTTGATGACCGCCTGGTCTTTCTATCTCTGGGTTTTAATTCAAGTGGGGGACATGGGTGTTATGCATGAGCCTCTTTCAAGAGCTTCAACATTTAGGGGAAACATTATATTCTTTATTTTAGCCATCCTCCAATCCAACACGTATACCCTACATGCACTTTCCCCTCATGTTATAGTTTCCAGCCTCTGCTCTTTTCCTCTGCTGATCCAGGACATCCAACAGGTCAGGCTGGACTCTTTGGCCTGAGACAGCTTCCGACTTCCTTTCACTGAAGGGATGCTTGTCACTGGTTGGCTGTGGTGGATCATGCCCTCCTCAGCTAATGTGGGCATAGCTCTACACTGGGCCCACAGTTTTCTGAGCTCTCAGACCTCTTCTCCTCTGTGTCAAGCACCTGTCATTTCTGTTCAAGATTCCTGGACTCCGTTACCTTAAGCCTAGATGCTCAGAGCACTGATCTACTTGGGAGGATTGGGCAATCATTTACAAAACAGAAGTATTTTCTGGCATGAAACTTAGCACCAAGGAAATTAGACTGTCTCCAAAATCAGGTCAATGTCAGGTCAGATAACCAGAGCCTGGAATTTTCAAGTACCGTCAGTAGCTAGTCATACAATCTTGTACATTTCATGTGCGAGGCAGGGGAGACTGATGATTTTCTGACAGTTGCCAGACCTATGGCTCTGTTAAAGATAGGACCTGAATGCAGAGTATGCCCCCACCCCCATGCTGATACAATGGCAGTGGAAGAGAATCCATCCCCCCACTTACATGTGACTTTGGAAGCTAGGTACATTAGTGCAGCTGCTGGGGCCCAAAGGATCTCACCAGGGGGTCCCGACCTGACTTTCCTTGCTCCCAGTACTGAGAATTGCTGAGGACCTTCAGAATGTATTGATTGAACTTAAACTGGAAACTCATTCAAGCAGTTGTACACAGAATCACTTTCTCCATTTTCTGTTTCCAGTGCCTTGTGCAGTTGTGCTAGGTGTGTGAAGAGCACAAGGAATGAGGCATGTGCAAAGTCTTGGGACAGTGCAGGGAAGCCAGTGGGCTAACAAACCCCCTCTACAGAGTGGTCCTACGGAACAACTCTCCCACAGTGGAGCTGGACCATCAGTTTGGGAGGTTCAGCCACCTCCTTTGTCAGAGAACTAGGGGCTTCTCTCAGGGAAGGGCCCACCTTAGCTGTGGGCTGCTGGGATGACAAATGAGGAATACATCTGCCATTCAGTGGGCAACCCGATTGGAACACATCTTTCCTGGAGAGTGCTGAGGTGGTGCCATGGTTACACACTCTGTGATGTTCCTAGTTCTGTCGTTAGTTACCCTTTATCAGGTGGTGGTATTCTAAATCCTCATTACTGCTGAGTACCACAGAGACAAAGGCATCCCCCCCAGGAGCGTTTTGCCCCTCTTGCTTTGGTCCAGCATGGACACTTTGTAGTTTAACTCACAGGGTACTCCCCACAATTCCAAATTATTTGGATAGCTTTGAGGAACAGTGACATGGAAGATGCTACTGAGGTTCAGCAACATTCTCAAATGCTCCACTGCCCACCTGCCCACGAACACGTCCATCCACTCGGTGCTGTCTCTCCAGTTCAAGCATTTAATGATGCTGTGTCTTCCAGCACACGTTGCAGGCCCTGCCTTTGGCAGAAAGCCTTTCCTCACCCCTAACTGATCTCTGACACCTACTCTACAGTACTGGGATATAATTTAGTTATTAATTGGATTTTTTTTTAAATTTTATTTTAAAGACAAAAGAATGGAGACATATGAACCAGAAAAGCCATAAACAATACAGAAAAAAAAAACAATGCAGAAAATACAAAGTTATACAGAATATAGTAGGGAATTAGAACTGGATGTTGTATTACATAGTTATCTTCACATTAGTTAACACAAAAACATTAAAGGAAATACCAAATTATAGAGAAGATAGTAGGGAATTTGCACTGGATGCTGTATAATATAAAGTTATCTTCACTTCTGTTAATACAAAAACAACTGAGGAAATACAGAATTATAGA
>PVLD010031931.1:0-15206 GCA_004027595.1 Dinomys branickii
TTTAAAATAAAAAAAAATTTAGCTAAAAAAAAAAAAAAAGAGTGGACCATTTTCTCTCTGTTTCCATGGTCCCATAGTCTCTGGCTTTCAATCTGTATATCTTACTACTTTTCATAAGTTTTCTTTTTAGAGCTTTTCCTCCTCTCCCTGAGTATTTGCTAAAAGGATGGATAAAGAATAGATGGGTGAAAGAATAGGTGCATGGATAAATGGATATGCATAAAAAAGGGAAGAAATAAATGAATCTGTGAAGAAATGAGATTTTTCATATCTATCTTGAAGAGTTTTATAATCTTCTCTTTTATTTTTACAACCCCAAACCACACTCAAAACATGTTTTAGCACACATAAAATTTCTTGAATGTTTACCATTGATTTTTTAAGACTTCTGACCTTCATTACACACACACACACACACACACACACACACACACACACACATACACTTTGCACCTGGTGAATAAATGGAAGCAGATCCCAAGGAAAGAGTATTTTATGATCACTGGAAAGGCTGTTGGCAAAGTTCTCTTATATTTCTTTTTTTTTTTTTTTTTTTTTTTTTTGCGGTACTGGGGATCGAACTCAAGACCCTGCGCTTGCTAGGCAAGCGCTTATTCCACTGAGCTATATCCCCAGCCCAGGTCTCTTATATTTCAAAATTTCTACCTTAGACCTTTCTGTGCTGCTCATTGAATGGGTCACTTTAATCTGCAGCAGAGCAAAGACAGCCTTTGATAAAGTCACACAACATTTTTTTCAGGAGCCATTGGAACTTTAAAGATGAGACAAATATGATTAAAATTATCCAGTGCTCAAGAATCATTCACCTTTGTTTTACTAGAATTTACTAGTACATTCTGAGTTATAATGGGAATAGTATTTGTCTTGGTTACTTTTCTCTTGTTGCTGAGACAAAATATCCAACACCCAAAATGAAGGAAGGAAAGGTTTATTTAGCTTACAGTTTGTGGTGGTTTCAGTCCATACTTGGCTGCTTAGAGGCAGAGTAGCACATGGCAGAGGGCAAACTGTTCATGGCAGCAGAGCACAGCAAAAACAACCAGAGCAAAAGGGAGGAATGGCTGCAAGCAGCCTCCTTTTCTCCCCTACATTGTAAACAGCTTACCCCCACCCAGGGGTAGTGAACCTCTCACACAGTCTCAATGCCCTCCTCTTCCACAGGCTCAGGATGTTTACAAAGTAAGCACCCCAGTTTCCTGCTGAGTCACTCAGCCAAACCTCTAGACTCCCCAAGTTGACACACTGTATCAATCATAACATTCCACCCCTTGTCAACTTAGCAATCAGACACATTTCCTTAAACCAGTTTCCAGATACAAAGACATGCTTATATTAGAACCATAACATTTTGCCCCCATACAAATGAAAATTAAACACAACATTTAAAGGCACAAAATAAACATTACCATTCCAAAAGGCATCAACGGGAATATAGAGCATTGGGATCAAAGCAAGTCAAAATCCAGCAGGGCTAACGTGTCCTGTAATTCCACATCCAGCATCTGAAGCAACATGTTGTACATTGTGAGCTCCAAAGGGCTTGCATGAGTCCACCCCTATGGCACTTCTGGCGGTTACAGCCTCCATGGCTTCTCTTTTAGGCCTGCTTTGCTCCCTCCTTGCAGCTTTCCTCTGATGATCCACATTCCTGGCTTTCCTAAACTTCTGAGGTCTCCAGGGCACCTTTTGCTTCACACTCACAGCCTCACATATTGCACTCTCAGGGGCACACTGCCTGGCCTCCCAGGCCTTCTGAAATCTGGGTGGAAGCCTCTTCAACCTCAGAACTCTTGCATTTTCCTTGCACCTAAAGCCAGGGCCACGTGGATGATGCCAAGACCTGCTGCCACCTGGAGCAGTAGCCAAACTTACCTCTTTCTTGGCTTTAGAGGTCGAGTGCCTGGATCGCTGGGCACACTGAATCCAATTCTGAGGAGCAAATTCTCTATGCCACCTCTATTATGGAACGTGGTGCAGCTGCTGCGGCCATTCTGGAACATGGCACTCTTTGGCTTCCTTCTCAAGGCAAGGTCTTTCACCTTTGCAGTTTTGAGGCTGCAAAAGTGGAGACTTGCTGCTTGTGATGCCCTCAGGCCATCTTTTCCACTCTCTTGTTCCTTCATAGCAATAGAGATCACCTCGGCCTTATCTTTGCAGTCCACAGTTTTACTGGAGCTTCCTTTCTGGCCAGACTCACGTTTTAAATCATTCTGCTGGGCTCTTTGCTTTTGATTTTCAATATAAATCTTGCTAAAAGCCCCCAACAATAGTCATGCCACTGCCCCAACATTCGACTGCCTTGAAATTTCTTTTGCCAGATTAATCAGTTCGTTGCCACCCTTAATCTCAGTCTTAGGCAAAGTCTCCGGACACGAGCAAAATGCAGACAAACTTTCTGCCAAGGCATAGCATACATCATTTGGAGTCCAACAGCCAATGCAGTCCTTCTTTCCAACAGAAACCTCCCGAACCTGGCCTTTACTGGCAGGATTTCTATCAGCCTTCTGGTCTTCTGAACTCTGACCAGAATCTCCGAGACAGAACAACTGAAGCTGTTCCAGTGCATCTCTTTCAGGTGACATCTCTGAACCTTTCCAAACTCTTCCCACAAGCCATTTCCAAAGGTTCTTGAACCACATGGTCAGGTATAGTCACAGCAACAACCCCATTTCTCTGGTACCAAATTCTGTCTTGGTTACTTTTCTCTCGTTGCTGAGACAAAATACCCAACACCCAAAATGAAGGAAGGAAGGGTTTATTTAGCTTACAGTTTGTGGAGGTTTCAGTCCATACTTGGCTGCTTAGAGGCAGAGTAGCACATGGCAGAGGGCAAACTGTTCATGGCAGCAGAGCACAGCAAAAACAACCAGAGCAAAAGGGAGGAATGGCTGCAAGCAGCCTCCTTTTCTCCCCTACATTGTAAACAGCCTACCCCCACTCAGGGGTAGTGAACCTCTCAAGCAATCTCCATGCCCTCCTCTTCCACAGGCTCAGGATGTTTACAAAGTAAGCACCCCAGCTTCTTGCTGAGTCACTCAGCCAAACCTCTAGACTCCCCAAGTTGACACAATGTATCAATCATAACAGTATTTTTAAAAATTTTTTTAATTTTAAAAGTAAAAGAACAAAAACATTAACAAACAGCCACTTACAAAGTAGCACAAGAATAGTGCAATCAAAACTGAATTACAGATAAAGTGATGGAATTAACAATGGTGTTGTATTACATATTGATAACTTCAAAGTATATACTCAGGAAAACAAATACAGACATGCAAGATTGATCAAACAACTAATCATTAACAGATCCTTACAGTAAAGTGACAGAGGTCAGTACTACAACTAAGCTACCTATCCTGCATGTACATACATACATACATAATTATCCCTTTCTTCCTTTTCTCTTTCCCCTCATCCCAGTTGCTCTTTCCTTTTGAGCAGTTTCCTTTCATTCCACAATGTTTATCATACCTCCTAATTTATATTCACACTTTCAGGTTCTTACACTAGCGATACAATACATTGCTTACATATGCACATCTGATTTATTTCACTTATGAGCATGGTCTCCAGTTGTCACCATTTACGTATAAAAGCCTCAAATTTGTTTTTCTTTATAGCTGAGTAATATTCCATTATATAAAAATGCCACATTTTTTTTATCCAATCCTCAGTGGATGGACATTTGGGTTGCTAACATGATTTAGCTATTGCAAATTGTGCTGCTACAAACATGGGTGCACATATATCACTGTGATATAATGTTTTCAGATCTTCTGGGAAAATACCCAGAAGGGGAATAGCTTCTGAAGCTATGGGTTGAATGGGACCACTAGACCTAGTTTGCTGAGGAAACTCCAAACTGATTTCCACAGTGGTTTCACCAGCCTGCATTCCCACAAGCGGTGGAGAAGAGTTCGTATTTCTCCACAGTCTTGCCAGTATTTCTTATTGGTTGATTTCTTAATGATAGCCATTCTTATTGAGGTGAGATGAAATCTCAATGTTGTTTTAATTTTCATTTCTTGACCAATGATGTTGAACATTTTCTCATGTTATTTATTTGCCATTTGTATTTCTTTATCTGAGAAGTGTATATTCATCTCAGATGCCCATTTTAGGATTGGGTCTTTGAATTCGGGGAGGTTGATGTTTTTAAATTCTTTATATGTTCTAGATAGAAGACCTTTGTCCAAGGGACAGCCAGCTAAAATTTTTTTTCCCAATTTGTGGGTTCTCTTTTACTCTGCTGGTGTTTCTTTAGATGTGCAAAAACTTTTCAGTAAGATGAGGTCCTAGTTGTAGATTCTTTCAAGTATTTCCTTTGTGGTTTGGTTTTGTTTAATGAACTGTCTGCCTGCTCCTATGTCTTCAAGATTTTTACCTACTTTCTCTTCCAATAGATTTATTGTTTCTGTTTTAATAGTGAGATCTGTGATCCATTTTGACTTGAGTTTGGTGCATGGTGATAGACTTCAGTCTATTTTCAGTCTTCAACAAGTGGCAAGCCAATTTTTCCAGCACCATTTATTAAAGAGGCTATCTTTCTTCCAGTGAGTTTGTTTGGCCCCTTTGTCAAAGATTAGGTGGCTGAGTGTGTTTGTAGTTGTGGCTGCATTTTCCAGTCTGTTCTATTGATCTTCAGGTCTGTTTTTTAGCCAGGACCAGGTCAATTTTATTATAGTAGCTTTGTAGTATAATTTCAGGTCAGGGATTGTGATTCCACCCGACCTGTCTTTGTTGCCCAGGATTGCATTTGCTATTCTGGGTTTTTCTGGTTCCAGGTGAATTTAAGGAATGTTTTCTCTAGATCTGTGAAGTATGCTAATGGTAGTTTATAATGGGAATTGCACTGAATGTGTACAACAATTTTGGTAGTATGGCCATTTTCACAATGTTGGTTCTTCCTATACTTGAGCAAAGAATATTCTTGCATTTATTGAAATCCGCTTTGATCTCTTTTTTCAGAGTACTATAGTTTTCATTGAATAGATCTTTTATTTCTTTGGTTAGATTTATTCCTAAATATTTCAGTGGAGTTTGTGGGTTCTTCCATGTAAAGTATCATGTCACCAGCAAATAGTGATAATTTCACTTCTTCCTTTCCTGTCCTTATTTTATTTCTCTCTCTTGTCTAATTGCTCTGGCTAATGCTTCCAGAACTATGTTGAATAGTAGTGGTGACAGTGGACATCCTTTTCTTGTTCCTGACTTTGAAGTGAAAGCTTTTAGTTTTAGTCCATTTAGTATGATGTTGGCTGTTGGTTTGTCATAGATGGCTTTGGTCAAGTTGAGGTAAAGACCATTTCTTCCTATTTTCTGTAGAATTTTTATCATGAATGCATGTTGGACTTTGTAAAAAGATTTTTCTGCATCTATTGAGATGATCATTTGGTTTTTGTCTTTGACTCTATTGATTGATTTGCATATATTGAACCATCCTTGTATTCCTGGAATGAATCCAACCTGGTCATGGTATATAATTTTCTTTATGATTCACTGCATTCTATTTGCTAGTACTTTATTGAATGTCTTTACATGTATGTTCATTAGCGAGGTTGGTCTATAGCTCTTTCTTGGTTGAGTCTTTCTCAGGTTTTGGTATCAGTATAATACTTGCCTCCAGAAATGAGTTAGGGAGAATTGCTTCTGGTTGGCATTAAATCTTCTCTGAATATTTTAATGGAATTCTGCTGTGAATCCATCAGGGCTTTTCTTGTCGGTAAGTTTTTAATTAAATTTTGAATCTCTTAATTGATATTGGGTGTTCAGGATTTTTATATCTTCATGATTCAACCTTGGTAATTTGTACATATCTAGGAATCTGTCCATTTCTTCTGAGTTTTCTATCCTATGGGAGTAAAGATTTTCGAAGTAGCTATTAATGATCTTGTGAATTTCTGTAGGATCTGTAATGATTTCATCCTTTTCATTCTTTAGCGCATGAATTTGAGTTTTTCCTTTCTTCTTTTGGTAAGGTTGGCTAGAGGTTTGTCAATTTTATTTATTCTTTTGAAGAGCCAAGTCTTTGATTCATTTATTTTTGTAGTGTTTTCTTTGTCTCAATTGCATTAATTTCTGCCCTTATCTTTATAATCTCTTCCCTTCTTTGGGCTTTGGGCTTGACTTGTTCTTTTTCTGAAAGTTTGAGGTGCAGCATTAGGTTATCTATTTGTTCTCTCTCTGTTTTCCTTAAGTGTGAGTTCACTGCTATAAATTTCTCTCTGAGAACTGCTTTCATTGTCTCCCACAGATTCTGGCAGGTTGTATTTTTATTTTTGTTTGTTTGCAGGTATTTTTAAATTTCTTCTTTAATTTCTTCTGTGACCCATTAGTTGTTCAGGAGGTTGTTGTCTAATTTCCAAGTGTTTATGGAGTTTTTGGAGTTCCTTTTGTCATTAATTTCCAATTTCCTTGCACTGTGCTTAGATAATATGCATGGGATAATTCCAGTTCTTTTGCATTTAGGTAGGTATGCCCTATGGGCTAGAATATGATCTATTTTAGAGAAAGTCCCATGTGCAGCTGAGAAAAATGTGTATTCTGATGTTGTGGGGTGGAACGCTCTGTATACATCTACTAAGTCCATTTGTTCACAGATTTGATTCAGGTCTCTTATTTCTTTGCTGATTTTTTGTCTAGTTGACCTGTCTCTTTGTGTCAAAGGGGTGTTTAGGTCCCCTATTACAATACTGTTATTGATTAATTGGTTTTTCATGTCTGTTAAGATTTGACTTTTACAGTTGGGGTCTCCAATATTTGGTGCATACATGTTTAGGATTGTTATCTCTTCCTCTTGCAATTTTCCTCTAACTAGTATGTAGTGAACTTCTTTATCTGATTGTTTTTGGTTTGAAGTTTACATTGTCTGCAAACATAATTTCTACCCTTGCTTTCTTCTGGGAACCTGTTGCATGAATAATTGTTTCCCATCCTTTGACTTTCAGTCTATGGATTTCTGTGAGTAAAGTGTGTTTCCTATATACAGCATATTGTAGGATTTTGTTTCTTAATCCACTCTGCCAATCTGTTTCTTTTGACTGATGAATTGAGGCCATTTACATTAATGATTATCACTGATATATGTTGGCTTATCCTTGTCATGCTATTTACTTGCTGTTGGTTTCCTACTTTTGTCATCCGTTTAACTGCTTGCTCTGCTTGAGGGTTCCTTTCTATTGTTGTTCTTGAGATTGTGGTCTCTTTTTTCTCTGTCTAGAATATCTTTTAATACTTTGTGTAAGGTTGGTTTGGCACTCATGAAGTTCTTCAGTTGTTCTTTGCCATGGAAACATTTTATTTCACCATTGAATTTGAAGGATAGTTTTGCAGGATGCATCAGTCTGGGTTGGAAGCTGCTTTGTCTGAGAACCTGTAATACCTCACTCCAAGCTCTTCTCGATTGAGTGGTTTGTGTGGAGACGTCTACTGTGACTCTGATGGGCTTTCCTTTGTAGGTGATCCATTTCTTTTTTCTAGCAGCTTTTAATATTTTGTTCTTTTGCTGGATATCTGAGATCTTGATTATTATATGTCTGGCTGTGGTTTTATTTTGGTTATGGCTAGTTGTAGTTCTATATGCCTCATTTACTTGTACATCAGAATCTTTTTCCATGCTTGGGGAATTTTCTGCTATTATTTGTGCAAATATTATTTTTATGTCATTTGTGTTGCCTCCTGCTCTTTCATTTACTCTTATTACTTGGACATGATTTCTCTTTGCCTCATCTTGCAGCTGTTTGATTGACTTTTCCTCGATCCTTGATGATTTTACGAGATCCTTTCATAATCACTAGCTGCCATGCTGTCTTCAAGAT
This sequence comes from Dinomys branickii, assembly GCA_004027595.1. Classification (NCBI taxonomy): domain Eukaryota; kingdom Metazoa; phylum Chordata; class Mammalia; order Rodentia; family Dinomyidae; genus Dinomys; species Dinomys branickii. The sequence goes on from PVLD010031931.1 coordinate 7,839, forward strand.
CTGAAATACTATCTTTGGCTTCATTCAAGTGGTTTTGCAAGTTTTCCATGAAAGTTTTGATTTCCTGGAAATCTCTTTGAGTCTGTTTCATGCATTCTAATTCATTCCTAAATTGCTCATGTAATGTTTCCTTCTGTTTCCTATGTTCATCTATTTTTTAAAACTGTTTCTTCCTTAGATGTGTGGAGCATTTCTTTCATTATTATTTTCATGTCATTTTTTGCCTGAGAGAGTATTTCTGATCTGATCTCTTCTATGGCCTGATGGGGTTGTTTCTTTACTTCAGATGTTATCAAGTCAGAGATTTCAGGTATGTGGCTTCCAAGTTCTCCTATGTCAGTGTCTACTGGACTTGTTCTGGGTGAAGTTGAGTTCTGAGATTGCATTTTGCTCCTCCATCTTGTCATTTTTGATGTCAGATGAACAGTGTAGAGCTACAAGCTACCCAGGCAGCTCACTGAAGGACTCTAGGGACCTTAGTTTACCTGGATATCAAACTTAACCCAAGATGGTAGTAGGCCGTGGACCACTGGGCCCAGGATCCCCAGGTAATTGCTAGAGTGCATGGTTCAGACCACAGTGCAATGGTGGGGGAATGCTGGCCTTTGGTACCAGGGTCTCCTGGCTGTGGATGGAGAGCAGGCAGGCCTCAGCCATGGATCTGAGGTGGCCAGACAGGGCCTGCTGCTTGGGGATCCTCAGGGGACAGCAGGCCCACCTCCTAACCTAGAGGACCACAGAGCCTAGGACTGCTCCCATGCAGCTGGCCTCACCTGCCAAGGAAGAGTTCCACAGAGATGGGCCACTCAGGTGCTGCTTCCCCAGGCTGAGCTCCTTTTTGTCTCGGAGTAGTATTTTAGATAAGGAGAGCCCTGAAAGACCATTTGGCCCAATGTACTGTCATGTAATTCAAACAACAGTAATGGCCATAAAAACTGCAAAAATCTAGAGAAATTCGGGAATGTAGGAGCATATGATTGCCAGCCATCCACAGTCCCCTTTAAATTTTCTTTAACCCTAGAGCCTTTTGGTACATACCTAACATAGTCACAACTGGGAAAGTACTTAGCTAATATGCCTGAGTTTTAGGGGTCCTATAGGGTGTAAACTCCTTGAAGACAGTCCTTTGAGGTCACACACACACACACGTGTGCATGCATGCGTACATGCACACTCACACACACACACATACACAAGTCTCACAAATAATAACAGCTTGGCTCATTTTGGCAAAGTGATTGAATAGCTTTAGAGAACAATAAGGACCTAAGAAAGATTGCTTAATGTAAAGGTAAAGGAGTTGCTGGCCCAGTGGCTATATACTTAGTACATCTATGCCTTAACACTTAGGTTTTAAACTTGTTCTACATTCAAACTTCTAATATTTCTGACCCCATGTAATGAGAAAATACCTTTGAAGGAGTCATATGTATGGTCAACTACAAGTTTCAGGGGACAGGTGCTCTTAGCAGTCAACTGAGTATTTCTTTTCCCTTCATACCCCTGTTGTGAAGGTCGAATGAGATAACATGTGAAAATACTCTCGAACCCCACAGTTACTTAACTAGTGTGAAGTACTCCTAGTATTTCTTTGTATAGAGAACCAGATGTCATTCAACCCCAACAAAATTCAGAGAAATAATCTAGGAATTAGACAGTTCTATGAGACAGTTCCCTTTAGCCTTGGAAACTACTATGTGTCGTTTTGATAATATTATATAAATTAAATCTGTACATCAGGTAACCCATTGAGACTGTTTGCATCTAGCATAATATCCTTGACATCCATCGAGTTGGTGCAGGTATCAACAGTTGGTTCTCTTTTATGATCAATTACTAGTCCACTGTACTTGGACCACAACTTCTCCGTTCATCTGTTGAAGTTTTTTTTTTTTTTTTCATGGTACTGGGGATTCACTCTGAGCTACACCCCCAGCCTTATTTTGAGACAGTGTGTCCCTAAGTCATTAAATTGCCCATGTGGGGCTGAAACTTGTGATCCTCCAGCCTCAGCTTCCCAGAATGCTAGGATTATATTGTTTTTTTATTTTTATTTTCATTAGTGCATGTTTGCAGTACATAATGATTACCTGTATTGTAAGACATTGATAGAGGTCCACACACATTTAATTCTTGTTTTGTACCCTATCCTTCCCTTCATCTCTTGGCCCCCTTCCCATTTGCAAAGCTCTACCTCCATTTGTCTTTTTTCAATTCCTTTTTATCCTCTTTCTGCTCCCCCCGCAACAACTCTTGTGCCACTTCTCATTTAGAAAAGGTCTCCCTACTTCCTGTGACCTACCTTTTGTTTTGCTCTTTATGTTTTGTGTTTCTTATATAAAAGAAATCATGCAATATTTAAGCTTGTGCATCTGATTTATTTAATTTGATATTATGAACTCAAAGTGCATCCATTTTCCTACAAATCACTCATGTTTATCTTTCTTTATGACAGAGTAGTACTCCATTATGTATATATACCACATTTTCTTTATCCACTCATTTGTTGATGGGCAAATAGGATCATTTCCAAGATTTAGCTATTATGAATTATGCTGCTATAAACATGGATATGCATGTATCACTATGGTATGATTTCTTTAACTCTTTCAGATATATATACAGGAGACAAACATTGGGATCAAATTGAATTTCCAGCCTTAGTTTTTGGAAGAATCTCTATACTGATTTCCACAGTGGTTGTACTAGTTACCATTCCAATTAACAATGTACTAGGGTTCTTTTTTCCCTATAGCTTCACCAGCATTTGTTATTACTTGATTTCTCAATGATAGCTATTCTTCATGTCCAGAGAACAGGATTTTTTAAAAAACAACAAGAAAAATTCTGATAATTTAAAATTTAACAAAAATGCTTTAACTTCAATTAGAAAATATGAAAAGAAAAATAATTACCGCAAAAACCTGCAAAGTTAGACTAAAACAAAAATGAGAGGTTTTATAGGAAACTAGAGGAATCACCCACAAGGGAAAATTTTTAAAGTGTCAAGAGAGAAAAAGAAGCTACATCTGAAGAATCTGAATTCAGAAAGTCAGCAGACTTCTAAGGAGCAACAGAACCCTAGAAATACACTACTGTCAAGCTTCTGAGTAAAACAACTTCTAACTTTGCATTCTCCATTCAACCGAGGTATTGATTTAATCAAGAGTTAGAACACAGTCTCCACAGACATGGAACAAGCTAGAGCACACACTACTTTTCAACCTCTCTCTCTTAAGAAGTTACTGGATGTTTACAGTTCGGTAAATTAAGAAATGAGCAAACAAGAGATATAGACTAAGAAAACCTGGATTAGGAAAAAGAAGAATAATGAAGAGGAGTTCCATGTGGACTTAGTCACCAACCTAGAGAGGCACTGGTCTGGACTGGGGCTTGGGACAGAGGGCTGCAGGGGGACTGGGTGCTCCTTACAACCAGAGAGATCCTCCCTGATGCTCGGGGCCACCTGCATGTTATAGAGGAACCACACACCACGAAACAGCCAATAATCTCTAGGGGCTACCAGTAAGGACCACTTGGTAGCCAGTAAAAGAGGGGGCCCTCGTCCTCCAATGCAAGGAACCTTGTGCAGCCAACAGGATTAGGCTAGAGTTTCTCAGAGGGGAGCGGGAGCCCCAGGCAACCTCACAGCACCAGCTGACTCCTCCATTCAGCTTTCTGAGTCCTGAGCAGAGGACGCAGGGAACCCAGCTCCTCACCCATACGAAACAGGAGATAATAAGTTAGTGGTGTGGCAAGCAGCCATGTTTGTGGTAATTTGTTAGATGGCGGTGGAAAAATGAGCGCAGCCCTTCTTCAGTGTCATCCAGTAATACCCTTCCCACGGCCAAGACCCAGTTCGTGGTTTGTCACCTTCATGCTTGCCCGGCTTCCCCATCCAGAAGTGATGTCCCTTCCTCTAATCCTCACGGGACTTTATTTCTCTCTGATGACCTTCCCTACCTGTGTCATTGCTAGTAGTGCATGTCTCTGTCTCCTCCTGAATCGTCAGTTTTTGGAAGCAGAGGTGGCTTTGCATGTGAACACATGCACGTGTCTTGTAGCATCATTGAGTCAAGTATTTACTTGCCTCAGGTTAACTCTTCTCAGGTTTTAAAGGGTTAAATCCTCAGCCTCCTGCATCACCCTCGTGTTTTTGTGTTTCTGAGTAGCTTTGTGTGACTTCACACAAGAGCAGGGTTTTGTGAGATGACCCTCCCTAAAAACTGTCACCAAAAAACGAATTCCTTTCGCAAAGACTACACAATGTTTAGGTTTATGCCTGTTAAAATCCAGTGTTGAAGACCATAAATAACAGATGGAGGGGTTTGAAAATCTGCTGACAAGCCTGGTGGTATTTCCCGTCATTGAGGGGGACACTGTGGTCCTTGCTGGGCAAAGGCCAGGTTTGCTGGCACCTGTGGCCATCTGCAAGCATCTTGCCCTTTTTCCTAACCCTGGATTCCCTCACCTGTGTGTGCTCAGGTGGGTTTAAGTAATAAATAATGAGGAACCCAGGGTTGGCAAAGAGCTTCCCGAAGCTGGGGAAATATGACGACCAGACTTGGTTAATTGAAATCGTGCATCGAACGAAGTTGCCACTCTGATGTGATCTGACAAAAATGATCATAGGATAAAATTGCCTCTTGCTGATCCCCACCTATCTTACATTTCAACTTGCAGCAAGATTGAAGCAAACTGCTCCAATTTACTGCTCCCGACCTGCTGATAATGGACACTCTGCCGTGCACTCTCCCTTCATTACCGCGCAGGTCAGGGCTGTTAACGGGGACTCTTGCCACTTTTGACAGATAGTCACTACCAAGATGAATGGCCGCAGCCACATGACCACTTAGTACCAGGCCTTCCCTCCCCAGCACCTTCAAAATGCCTCCTTTAAAAAAAAAATAAAAATAAAAGACCACACTTCACCATTTAACTCTTTATTAACTAAGAGAATCAATAGACACCAGGCGTCTATGACCTGGCGAGTCCTTTACTGCAGCACGATAACTATTTCAAAGCCACTACCTTACAGCATTTTTAAAAGAAAGTTTCTAGTCTGTCTTTGTACTGTTTGTCCTACTGGGGATTGATATTGGGTTATAAGTTGAGTTCCTTGGAGGAGAGAGGGGATTTTAGCCACAAGTCTTAACAGTGCTAAATCCTGCAAAATGATTACTTGTCTGAGTTAAAATAGACTTATTTAAGAATAAAAACTGTTTATTAGGGAAATTAGGCTATTTTTAATATCACACCGATGAATGGAAACTGAGAATCTGGGTTTTTATCTGATTGTTCATAAACAACACTTCATGAAGAACTTAGCACCAATGCCAATTGCTTAGCACCAATGTTCACATTTTCAAATTATTTTTAGAAAAAATAAAAGAGGACGGGAGGGGAGAATGTACGTATTGTTATATGCTATTTTCTTAAGTGGCACATCATCATTTAGATAGTAAGGGCTTAATGAGGAAGGTAAGAGTAAGCTAAAGGAGAATGGAGTACATATGCTTTATGTTCCTTAAGGATTATAGCTTAATTCTATATATAAACTAAACACAATTTATATAACGCTTTAGTCTATATCTAATTCCTGATATGCCCATTCATTTTTGCATTTGACAAACAGTTAAATGAGCTCTTGAAACTCTTATTAGATTTACATTGCTTTGTCTAATTCACTTTGCGTCATGAAATTAGACGAACTATTAAATACTGTAATCTGTTATCGACCATTACAATTAATTGATTTTTCATGTCACTTTAGAGCTAATGAATTGTCTAGAGATAGTCTCATAAACTATATAGCACAGTAGAAAGGCCATTTTATTTCCCATCATTTCTAGTAAGGTTGAGCAGGGCTATGCTTCTGCTGGTTTTTCTCTCAGCAGAAATCTCAAAAATGTCATTATTCCAACACCATTATTTTTATTGCTTTACAATCATGCCTGCAAATGATGCGGCTATATTCAATAATTATACTCCATAGATAAAAGCCACGTTTATGGGAAAGGTTTTGAATATCTGAAGGATGCTTAACATTGCCTTGGAAGAGGTTAGTCTGTCACATAAGGATATTTCCAGGTACAGTATGTTGCTGCCATCAGGACAATGTAATTTGAATAGACATGCCATTTCAAAGAAATACAGTACTACCAAATGGTAAAGGTCAGAAAAGTAAATACATGAGTAGTATTTGTGTTTCTTGGAAAAAATCTTATTTGATGATTTGGTTCAAACATTACACAGCTACTATCATCATAACAGTATTAGCTCATGTTATTGAAAATGTATTATTTACAATTCACTGTGTCCAGCATTTTTGATGAGCATTGCTTTATTTAATCTTCAAAATGCTCTTCTAAAAAATGGGCTTTCCTTTTACTTTTATTATACAGGTAAGGAAACTGATGCATAAAAAGAATTACCAACTTCTCCAATTTTACGTAACTAAGAACAAAGGAAATGTAAACCAAGCAGGCTTACTCAGAAGTTAAACTCTTGCTACACCCTGCTGTCTGCTTGATAATATGAAGGCATAATTAATTGCTCACCATTTTTATCCTTCAAATATTTACTTGGAAAGAATCCTGAGCTTTGATTGTAGCTCAGTGGTAGAGCACATCCTTTGCAAGCATCTGGGTTTAATCCTCAGCAACAGTAATATTTCCACTTATTAACAATTGATTTACTCAGGAAAAAGTCATTGTCTTAAAAATATCTTCCAATATCAGTAAAATTGCCTCATATAAATTTTGACAAATGAATAAAGCTCTGGACTTAATGGTATTCCTCTTTTCATTCTGAAGACCTTCAAAGTGTTAGGGGGTACCTTAGAGAACTGTAAGAAACGTTAAAAAGAGTTAAAAGATGGACCAATAGCATCCTGGACTGAATGAGGGGACATACTCAGTTTGCTTGGGCCTGTCGTAACACAATTATTCGATTGGGCCTGTCATAACACAATTATTCAAAGCATATCCTTTTTATTTTTAATACTGCCTCTGCTTGGATACATTATTGAGTTACTTTAATTTTAAAGGAAAGGTTATTTTATTTGTTAGTAATCTCAGCAGCTAAGTCAGTTCTACCAATCTCAGGAGCTGGGAAAAGCTACAATTGGAGTGAGCTTTAAATATCTCAATATATTAGATCATCAAGATGAATAGATGATCTGGGTGTGGTGGCATCTGGCTTTAGTCCAGAGTTTGGGAGGCCGAGGAGGGAAAACTCCTTGAACCTAAAAGTTTGAGACCAGCCAGGCAATCAGGCAATGTAACAAAATTGTACTGAAAGAGAGAAGAGGAAGTAGAAGAAGAAGGAGAAGAAAGAGAAGGAGGAAAAGAAGAAGGAGGAGGAGGA
>PVLD010031932.1:0-15211 GCA_004027595.1 Dinomys branickii
GGAAATTAGACAACAACCTACTGAATAACCAATGGGTCACACAAGAAGTTAAAGAAGAAATTAAAAATTACCTACAAATAAATGAAAATACAAGTACAACCTATCGGAATCTGTGGGATGCAATGAAAGCAGTCCTCAGAGGGAAATTTATAGCAATGAAATCATATACAAAGAAAATAGAAAGAGAGCAAATAAAGAAAACAACTGTAAATATGGAAGACTCTGCTTTGGTTCTGAAGAAAGACAATCACTGTGCAATTTGCAGTAATGAAAATCTGGGAATAAAAATCTTTAGTAAGAAAACGATCAATTGATGTACTCAATGTAGCATTATCATTAAAAATATTATTTGTACTGAGTATATACTAACACAAAAACTATGGTATCAGATTTTTTAAAATCACATAATTAAATGTTTTAAAATTATAAACATAATCCAGGCATTTCTTACTGAAAATTTTTATAGAATGTACTAGGTATCTGGTACACAGGGATTATGAATTGCATTCTGAAGAATGCTGTTAATGAGGAGGTGATCTGTACCAAGAACTGGTACCTTAAGCAAAGGAGAAAAGGCTGTTATATCCCAAAGACAGGTACACACTGCTCCCCATGGAAGGGCTGCTTACTTGGTCGGTTTTGCCTCTTTTCTTTACTGTTGTGGTTAGGAACTGTTTAACAATTTCTAGGAACCCACTTCCGGTATACTCTTACAGTGTGTTCCAGATGTCCTTGGTGGTGTTTACAGCTAAACCTATTTATTATTTTATCCTACCATAACAAAATAATTTTAAAAGATCCATGAAAACATTCATTAAAATTCTTGTAACTTTTTGATAAGCTCTCAGCTTCCAAATCTTTTCCTCATTGAAATATGTAGAGTCCCCCCAAAATGTACACACACTTCAGCAGTTCACCATACTAATAAGTGTCCAGAAGCTAATGGCCACCACTTTGAGTATCTCTTGTAATTGTAGAGGCCAAAGGTAACTTGTATTAATCTCATGATGTCTCAATAAATTTAGTATTAATATATTTACATAAGGTTTTCTTTTTCAGATATATACTTTTTTGGTAGACTATACTTCAAAATATGATTTTTGAGGCCCACTGAACAACACAGTGAACATGTTTTAAGTGAAAAAAACTGACTCCAAAAAGTTACTACCTTAGGAAATGTTAAAGGAAATCTTTTTCATCTACTTTCCAAATATTCCATGTGTACAGTGAAAATAAGACACTTTTTAAAACTAAACCATTTCTAAGTTAACTGTCTCACACATTTGTTACAGGAACAAAAAGCTGACCAACACCGCCACAGAGGCTGCTAGCCAGCACCCGCTGGAGCAGCGGAAGCCCCAGCGACATCTGCGCCTCTTGAAACCCTTGCTAGTGTGCCCACTGCCGCACAGGGGTACGGGGAGCAGAGGTCTGACGCACGTGCGAATGGCAAACCGCTGGAACACACTTACAGCCTGTTCCCTGTAACTGTGCCGTCCATCTAATGCCTCTGGCCCTGTGATCAGAGGGATGTTGGATCTCTGAAATCCCTTCAGAAACCTTTGTCCTACCCTCTTGATGATCAGCACCTGGCTCCCTTCAATTTGTGTGCGCCTCCGCAGTAACTGCTCAGCCACACGCACAGCACTCTTTGCCAAACATGTTTTATCATTCTTCACACTGACGAGTTACGACATTTCCTAATTTTTAGACTCTGATTCATTTTTAAATTATAAATACAATACAAATATTTCTTTAAAGGATTCGTTTTTTTCTCTTGCATCTGTATACATATTTAAAAGTTATAAAGCAGCCTGAAAGCTTTGCTACTTAGAAATTTCTTCTATTAGTTTTTCATCATGCTTAAACTTGGCTATCTACAACGCCCTAGAGCACGGACATACTACACCCAAATTCTTTGCTACTTAAGCTTTTTTCTAATTTCTACTAAAAGATTCCTCTTCAGCATGGCCTTCACTATCCATATTTTCTACCAGAATTTGGATCACAACCACATAGCCAATCTCCAAAAATTTCCAAACTTTCCCACCTTTTCTCATCTTCTGACCCCTCATCAGAATTGAACTCCACACTCTTCACAGTAGTGCAGATGTTTTGAGCTTGCTGCTCCAAATTCTTCCAGCCTCTGCCCACAACCCAGTCCCCGTCATTTCACATTTTCAGATATTATGGTCAACAGCCCCATTCCTGGCACCAATTTTCCTATCTTAGTCTGTTTTCTGTTGTGATAAGAAAATAGGGTAATTTATAAAGAATAAATTTTATTGAGCCCATGGCTCTGAAGGTCCTTTGGGAAGTCCAAGTTTGAGAGGACACATTTAGCAAGGCTTTCTTGCTGATGCAAACTCTGTACATAATCCCAAGGCACCACAGTGTATCACATGGCAATTGAGGTACACACAAAAGACAGAGTCAAACTGGCTCTGATAACAGACCACCTTTCAAACAGTGCAGTGACCCGTCACCCCATTAATTGATTAATCCTTTCACAAGGGCAGGACCCTCATGTCCTACTTATTTCTTCAAGGTCCTACACCTGGGTCCACCTCTTCATACCACAAAGTAGAAATTACATTTCAACACCACTTTTGATAGGGAAATTGATGCCACAGAAACTATGGAAAAAGTTAACACATTTGAAGCGCAATATGAAATGCCATTTACTAATGAAACTCAACATATCACTAGACTGCATGTGTTGCTTTAAACAGTGTACATGTGTGTTTCTATGAGACATTTTAAGAGAAAGATACATGAGCTTCTGGAAATAGTGCAGACACATGGAAGATACTCAAAGAATCATTAGAATTTGAGATTTCCTTTCCTTCCTCTTTTTAAATTTAACCACAGCATACAATAAATGGTGTCAAAAAAGAAAAAGGATATTCTACAATTTCCAGTCACTACTTTTATCTTCTGACAAAAATATAATGACATTAGACAGAAAAGTAAAAACCATCCATCAGAAATATGTATTATAATTCCACTAGGAGCATGGTACCATTATCAGGCACAATTAGGGATCCAGAAACAGTGGGATGTCACCCATCCTCAGGTGGATAGTGGTTAGGTTAGAAAGACAGCAAAAAGGAAGACAGTTATCTTGCAGTGTGACACAATGGTAAACAGAGGGAAGCAAATAAGTAACTGTCCCTTTGCTTGTCTTAGAAAATATGAAAAACTTTCTAAATCAAGAAGTCCCTCAGGGACTAGGGAGAGAGGAGGGGGAAAAGGAGGAAGGAAAAAGAGAAAAGAAGGAAAAAATGAAAACAAAGCTTTTGTAAATAAGGAGGGAAAGAAGGCTTGAAGGGAGGGGAGGGGAAGGGGGAAAAAGCATCAGGTTATCTCATGTACAGATACAAATTCTCTATGACGAATGTGACTATTATGTAAACTTAAAATGTACCATAAACTTAATTAATTAAAGAAAAAATAGATCCCTGGGGGATCATAAGTGTTATTAAAAGCAAGCAAGGAGAGGAGATAAAAGCAAGGAGGTAATAAGGGAAGAAAAGAAAGTTTGCTTTAAAAATGTATTTTCTTCTTAAATTATTTAATAATCAAGAAAACATGAGTTTTTATTGTTCCTTCCAAAGCAAAGATTATTCAAAGAGGATGACATGTAAAAATGCCTCACAAATCATTCAACAAGATATTACATGCTTTTCGTTTCACCACTCAAAAGTAAGAATTAAGAGAAATGTACTAGCATTTAGTCAAAATCCACATTACTCCTTGTCATCCTTTGAAGAAAATATTTAACTATAAATTATCAGATCATATAAAAAGTAAAATAGTCAAAATATTCCTACAAACAGTTAAGAAACATCTTTACTTTTGGCCAGTTTTCATGCTATCAGTGTTTAACTGGACATTTTCAAACTTAAATCCTATAATCTTACATGAAAGTTTCATGCCTATTGGCAATGCCATTATGATGTCAAATTAATCTTAAGCAGATGTTCATGAACTTCACAAAAATCAACTCAGTTATGGGGCTGGCTGGCAACATCATTACAGTAATTGTTCTCAAAATGCTCCGTAATGAAGAGAACTCAGAGATGAGTTAGTAGGAAGACTTTCCTGGGTTCTGCTACAAGCCCCTTTACATTTGCCTAATTTATAAAATCACAAACTGGTCCCTGAATGTGTTTTATTTGACTTGTAAAGTGGATTTTTTTCATATGATCACCAACATTTAAACTTCAAGAGATTTTTACATACGTTCTGGATTTTCTACTCCTCTTTTAAAATCAGTTAATTTAGAAACAGTGAGCCACCTCCCCAACCCCAATCTCTGTTGCCCTTTCCTCCTTAAGGAGCGCGCATTTTTCAGTTTATTGTAGTTGTCACCCTGCCTATCTCTCTTGCTTATTCCAGAGACCCCATGGGCATTTGAAATTTCCATCCCATTTAATTCTAAAATTCACTACCTGGGTTTTAGATGTCTTAACAATCCATTGAAAGTCCAACAGAAATAGTGTGTCTGTGAAAATTACAAAAAGTGACTGCATCCCATTCCCTCAAAAAATTCTTAGAATAACTTACATTTTTATTTTGTACATTAATAAGCAGAAAGATAAAGACAGAATCAGATAATGGTCAAAAATCATAGGAAAAATTCTGAGTTTATACCAACAGTTACCAAAAAAGAATACTTGAAAGAAAGGAGAAGTCATGACGGCTCTGACGTTATAGCAGTTCTTTAGTTGAGGGACTAACGGATGCCAATCCCACTGACACCAACTTGTGTCTCACAGCAAGAAGAAACAGGCTTCTGCCTCCTTTCCCCTTAAACAAGAAAAACAATAACAGCAACACGCGATTCAGCATCAGCTATGCAAAAGGCTCCATGTAACACGTTTCACAGACGCCTATTCATAAACCTCTGAGAAACCCTAGCTGCAGCGTCTCAATTCCTTTTTCGTTCCAATCAAGAGACTTTCGCTTGGTTTTTAGCAATGTCATGGTATAGTAAATGTTTCCATAATTGTTTAATTCTTACTTTAGTGCCATCAAATGTGTTCACAACAGACTCCCCACCACACTCTGGAAATGATTTCATGAAAAATCAAATTCGAAGTAAGTTTCTCTGTGCTAAGACTCCCAGAGTTTTTACTGTGTCCCTTAGTCCATCTTCACTATTGTAACAAAAGTACTATAGACCGAGTGGTCTATAAATAAGAGTCATTACATGCACTCACTGAAAGGCCTTAATGAATACAGAAGACTGGTTGGTCAGCCCAGAGCACTTCGGGTAAGCAGTGGGAGTACGCACGGTATTTATGTGAAGGCAGAGAAGGGCTCAGTCAAGGAAACCAAATGGTAAGGGATGAGTTAGGGAGCTGTTGTAAAGCAGAAAAGGACAAAACAAGCAAGGAGTTCCGGAAAGCCGTAGAGAACTTTGAGAGAACATGGCTGAGTCTGGCTAATCTTATCAGTTCATACAATGACAAGAAGCAAAGAAACTGAAACAGTAAATCAGATCCAAAAGGTACCATAGATACAGTGCAAGGGAAAGAAACTGCTTAAAAGGAAAGAAGAACTGGGATGGAGGAAAAAAGAAAAGAGGGAAGGAGAAAAGAGACGGGTATATATATACAAGACAGCTAAGACAACTGTACTGCCAATTTCTATTAGTTCACTGAAAGGAACAGTTAGTGCTTATACTGTTTGATCAATTTTTCATGCCTACATCTGTTTATCTGAGCAACTACTTTGAAGATAACAATCTGCAATATAATAACCATTGTTAATTTCCTATCATCTTGTTTTGAAATTCTGCATCATTTTTTTTCTCTCTGTTTCTTTAAAAAAAATAATCAAAGGCAAATGGAAATTGTGTATGCCATGTTCAGGAACTTTCCCTTGTTCCCTAAGTTCAGTGGGACCCCTGGAGAATTTAAAGCACAGTCAGGCTAACATTTCAGAAAACTTTTTCTATCAGAAATGATCTACAGGAGGTAGGCATGACTGTGCATGCCTACAATCCCAGTACTTGGGAAGCGAAGCAGGAGGATCACCAAGAGTTTGAGGCCAGCCAGGACTACATAGTGAATTCAAGACCAGCCTGCACTACAAAGTGAGACCTGTGTGTCAAAAAATGAAAACCAACAACAACAACAACAAAAACTAGGAAAATTCCAGCAATATTTAGGCCCAAGAATATTTATGTCACATGAGATTTCCAGTTTCACACCACCCAAGCAATCTGTCTTCCCACGGAGTCCTCTCCTTCAGAACCCTGTCTTTGGGGGCAGGAGAGACAGATACCTCAACAACAGAGCACTAGCATGCACTGATGTCTTGTTTCAATGCCTAGTATTGAAAAAACACCCCATACTTTCTATGAAATGACACAAACATGCTCTCAATGGTTGGTAAACCAGTTGTCTACCCTCACAACTATGGTTCTGTGATTCTCCCACTTGGCTCAGCCCTCATACTGTTCTCCTTCCCACCCTTCTCCTGCCTAGTTCTCAGCATCAGTTTATTTCTGTTGCTGGGTTTTTGTTTGTTTGTTTTTGCCATCCTTTAATATAGGCTTATAGCTTGTTTTCTTATAAACTTGTCTTCTATTGGTGACCCCACTTACGCCTGTTCTGTGACGCAGTCATACCTTCCTGCTCAACTGCTCTGCACCTGGTCGAAGTTGGTACTCGATGCACTGCGCCTAGCCCCCAACCCACATCCCCTACTCATCATTTGTTCAGCGCTCAACATACAAACCAGCACTGCTGGTGCTGATTGCCTCATGACTCATTACCATTTCCAGCCAAAATGATCTGCTTGATACTGGTCATTGAGGGTACTGGCTGTATGTCCTGAAACCAATTAACAAGGAATGCCAAGGTACCAGTATACTCTCTCTTCAAGCTAGGCCCACAACCTTACAGTTCAATCTCTCTGTTTGTTACTGGGGGATAGGACTATTGGCTTCCCCATCTGTTGAGACAACTTACTGGTATTTTGCTTTGAACGTCTCATGTCACTCCTCACCTAGATGCATCCACCCTCCTAGAACTTTGGAGGGTGTCTGGGTGGGGAACAGTTGAAAACTATAGCTATGTAATACTAATGGCTGCAGCTCAAAAGACTGAAGCTTGTTTCCTTACCGCCTTTCCTAGCCAATGCATGGGTATAACTCCAGGTCCTAGCACCCTCAAGCAAGTTATGTACTTGTCACAAGAAACTGAGTGATGTTCAGTTGAGTTCTAGAAATTGCTAAGTGTCACTGATTCTAACTGTTCTGTCACATGACAACCTGGCCACTCAGACTGAACCCCCTACTAACTCTGTAAGTCTTTCCTTATCTTGTTCATATTGAAAAGATTAGTGAACCCATCAATTCTACTCTCAGAAACCAAACAGCATTGGAGTTCTCCTGCAGTATCATTAAATATGAACTCATACAACTCCAAAAGGCAAAAGTATACACTTTGTTCTTACTCTTAAGTAATTTTAGATCAATTCTTCCAAAGTTAAAATTCTCCTGAAATGTTGCTTATCTAGTTTCCTTCACATCCCTCAATCTTGTTTGTTAAAAAACCAGAAGCATGGCTTTTGAAAAACAAATGCCAATACTACCTGCTGCCTCTTTTCTCACCCACCTCCTGGTCAATTAAGGAATGTTGGCTGGATATGGGGACACACATTTGCAATCCCAGCTACTCAGGCGGCTGAGGCAGAGGGATCACAAGTTCAAGGATGGCCTGGGCAACTTAGTGAGACTCTGACTCAAAATAAAACTTGAAAAGGCCTGGGGAGATAGCTCAGTACTCCCTGGGTTCAACCCCCGGGTTTGGAACATATAAGTAAATGGATAAAGGAAATGAAAATCAATAAGTAAATGAAAAAAGCATAAGGCAAGTTGATCACACTGATGTCAATAATACAGAGAAACTGCAGAACTGCCTGATAAGTGCAACACTGTCCCTTACAGTTTGACGGATTCCAAACAACTAACAGGGACTTTATAAACAGATGGAGGAATGCAACACTAGGATAAAGTCTGTCTGCATTGCTTGTAGCAGAACTCTTACTGTAATTTCTGCTTATAAACTTCAGAAAAATTATTAATATGAACTATTTATGTTAAGAAATAACAGAAATTAAAACACTGGATTAAGGGCTTATCAAAATAAATCTACATTAAATTATATAATACTTCATTGTCTGGGTTTTATTAACCGTATGCTTAAATGCATTAAAATCAAGATTTATAAAATACACAGTCATTTAGATATTTGCTGATTATAATTACTCTTGGTAAACAACTCTGAATTGTGAGATTACATAGTATATTGGGGTCAATTCTATTTTAACTTCTCAAAATTCATTTCTCTTCATTTCAGCATTTAAATACATGAGTTAGTACAGTGTACTATTTTATATGCTGAGACTATTGATATTAAAATGAATAGTTTTCAGAATCACATATTTACTACAGGAAAGAAAACATTTATAAAAATAATAATAATAAACAGGTACTGTGTTTAATAATTTTTTTTTTGAGACAGGATCTCACTATATAGCTCAGGCTGGCCTTGAACTCATAGTGATCCTCCTGCCTCAGCCTCCTGAGTGCTGAGATTACAGGCGTGCACCACCACAGAGGGCTTGTGCTTAAAATTACATGATTTTCATATTCAAACATCCAAATATTCCAATTAGGTAAATCTACTTTCAGCACCAATGGACAGTAAAGGGAAGGGAGGAGCAGAGAGCTGCAGAATGAGGCCTCCCAACCAGCAGGGGCCTGAGCTGGGATTTGACCAAGGCAGCCTGACAGATACCCTGCTATCGACGTATGGTTGGACTACATTTTGTTCTGATTCTGTACCTCGGATTATTGCTTTGAATATCACTTTTTAAAATGGGTTTTGACTTAAACACTGCAACTTGAATTCTCCCTTGATTAAATTGATGTCTAATAGGGACTAACAGGGACTGAGAAGTGGGGAATAGCATTACCAAGAAAAGAAAGTGAGCAGAAGCTAAAAACCACAAGTATTGTGAGCATGAAGGAAAGTAAAACAGAAGATTAACTTCACATAAATTCCCCAGTATATGCTTTTTTAAATCCCTTCTTGCACAACCCAGGGCTTCACAGAGGGAAAGAGCTCAGGGGTAATCCTAATGAACATTTGCTTTCATGGGAAGAAGATGTTTTCTGAGTCGAGCCCAGTTAGCCTCTTTCAGCATGGCAAGGATTTGGCGTGCTTCTCCTTTCCTCCTGAGAGAAAAACCCAAACGCTTGCCAGACCACTTAATGTTCCAGCTTCCACAGCAAATCACTTCCATCTCCTCCTGCCTGCAAACCGGCGTCGCATTCGGGCAAAGGAGCGAGGGCTGTGAAGAGGAAACAAGAGGCACAGGTGGCTGCTGCCTTCTTTCCTTTTCTCTCTCTCTTTTTCTTTTACTGTGACAAACAAAACATGCTTATAATCCGAAACATAACTTTTATTACGATTTCTGCTATCAGCTCTAAATGCTTTCTAGTTCTAGTCTTCAGTCCGCTAATCGCCGAAGTCACCAGGTCAAATATAACACACACGAGGCACTGAGTGAGTGCTTTCTACCTCAGTGGCAATTTTGAGTTTTAATTCAGTAGCCAGCTCTTTTCCTTTATTTTATTTATTTATGTTTATTTTGGTAGTGGGAACCAAACTCAGGACCTTGTGCTTGCCCGGCAGGTGCTTGTCTTTTCCTTTAAAAGAGGACAGGAAATGTGGAAAACTATAACTTATTCTCCTAGATATAATCCAATAAGTGAATATAATATCTAGCCAAAGAAAACAAATTACCAGTAGTCTATGCTTTAGCATTTGCATGAAAACAAATTTTCCTTTCTAGAAAACGAGAAGTATAAAATAGATGATCAAAAGTTAATTTTTTTTTTTTTTTTTGTGCTGGGAATCAAACTCAGGACCTTGTGCGTGCCAGGCAGGCACTTGTGCCACTGAGCTATATAACTGGCCCAAAAGAGTTAATTTTTAAAGAATAGACAATATGTCTTATTTTTAAGCTCATACTCTAATACAGTCTGGGGTCTGGAGCATGAGATTCATAAGAAACACCTAAGGACACTGTAGAAAGTCAGACTCAGAAGAATGACCATCGCACTTCCGTCTGCTTTTAACAAAAAACAAAGATGGGCTACAAACAAAAGGTCAGGGAAAGAAAACAAACAAATGTGCACAAAAGGAAAGGCACAGAAGAACACAACACATTTCACTGGCCTTTTTCTGTTAGTAGAATCCTCCCGAATCTGCTGGTCCCTTCTAACCAGGAAGTTTTAACGCTTATGTTTCAGTTTCTCCTGCTGTGCTTCTTCAGTTTTTTTTCTTAAGGCCAGAAGAAAGCTATTTACTTCAATCGTTGAAAATAAACTTACTACAAAGAGGAAAAGAAAACTTAAATCTCGCACATGCGGACAGCTCCCTGAGAGGGTGCTGTGGACTCATCCTTAGTTCTGTCAGCAGACACTGTTCGACGTCCGGCCTATGCTTGAGGTTAAGATATTTGTAGTTAATGTTAGTTCAAACACAACCATGCCCCCCGCTGTACGTTTTCTTTTTAAAAGAAATATTGACCAGCTGCGTCGTTTTGCTTTTTTGTCCACGTCTAACCCAGTTTCCCCCACTCATCCCCTCCTACTTTCTCTGGCAACAGCCTATGCAATCACATCCCACTGGATAGCGTCATGCGACACAGACAGGCTATGATAACTGAGATCGCAAACTAGCATCAAATACAGAAAAAGAGGTATTCTTTCCATCCCATAATATATATCATAATGCTCTTCATGTCATGATTTTATCTACATGTAAAAGACAGAATATGGACCAAACCTTAAATTAGATTGACTCTAGGATTAATACTCATGGTTATATAAATTTCTGTTTGCTCGTTCCCGGCAATTACCAGGAATTCAGGAATTTTCTTTCTTTCTTTTTTTTTTTTTTTTTTTTGGCGGTACTGGGGATTGAACTCGGGACCCTGCGCTTGCTAGGCAGGCACTTATTCCACTGAGCTATATCCCCAGCTCCAGGAATTTTCATTAATATGCATCAGAATGCATAAGTTCATCATTCAAGTATCTTCCAGTGGAGAATTCAGAATTCAAATCATCATTCTGATGGTCACAAAAAAATCTAAAATCAGTTTGTATCACTCATGAAGAAGGAGTATGAAGTCATGTTATATTTTATTCATATAAAGTTTGTGAAAACAGTTTCCTATGAAAATATGATTTTTATTCACCTTCATGATATGTACCATATGAGTCTTTTGAACACAAAAAGTCCTGAAAAAATCTTTAAAACTGTTTTTAAAACTTATCTACATAATTATAACAAAAACACATAATTAAAGTGAATTTCTGTTTCCTCCTGAGTCAATCCCACATTTAAATCTGAATTTCCCTTCTGCCCTCTCCCCAATTTGTTCAGGGAATGTGTTAATAAACCATTTTCCATTTTCCTTTTTCCTTTCTGTGTTGAGGCACAGGTGTTTCATAAGGTGCCCGCTCTGGCTGGCACCAAGTAAAATACCTGTACATCGCTCCCTTCTGAGGGCAGACAACGACAAACTCAAGAGTAATCATATTCAAGTGACAAAACCCACATCCACTAATAGAAAAATGAAGTATAGGTTCTAGGAAATTATTATGATTCAATCTTTTAAATTATATTTAAATGATCACTTTCCAATGTCATGGCAATTCATCGAGAAGCAACCAGAAGCAAGGCAAAAATGTCTTCCACAGACCCTTCTCTGAAGCATTTATCTGAGTAAAAATATTAGAGGATTCAGCAGGAGCGATGCTTCATGCTGAGAACAGAAACTGAAATGCCAGGAGGCATATTAAAAGCCAGTGTAAATGATGCAATTCATGGCAGAAAGCCATCCACGGACATCCGTGCATTTAGTGTCACTAGAAAACAGAGGTGCTAGCAGGAGATAGATTGTTTCCATTTCTCCCTTCTGGACATGAAAACCATTTAAAATACAGAATAATGCATCAGGTTCAGTGTCTTCTAGGGGGCATATAAACATTCCTATGTGATGTACAATAGTGAAGTCAAAATGAAATGTAATATGAACGTCTTGACTTCACAATTTATTTAACCATGTTTCAATCATTCAGCCAACTGGCAAGCACCTACTATTGTGGCCACCACTGTGCTAGGTCCTGTAGATAACATGAAGGAAGATAAAGACACAGTTTCTGTTCATTAAGACTCGCACATATTAAAAAGGTAAGATTTAACAAACACCCACAAAAAGCCAGGATACACTCAACTGCTACACTGTTTTAAAAAGTAAGTCCTATGCGATATCACAAAGACGTCTCTGTGGGCTGGAACAAACTAGAAGGAACATCATGAAGGAGAAGCATCTTGAGGACGGAAAGGTACAGAGAAGTGAGATGAAGAGCTTGCTTTGGCTAGGGAAAAAGTGGGCAAACACACTGAATGTGAAAGCCCTCAGAGTTCTATGCTAATGCAAATCTTTATCAAAATTAAAGTATTTCTTGACATGGAAATGGTATTTTAAATTAGCTATACATCCTAGCCCAGTTCTAACTTGAGTTTACTACTCAAGAATTATTATAATATACAAGGAACATCTAAATAAAATTATACTTTTGATCCTAAAAATTATTATTGATACCACTCCAATTTACTCTCAAAATGTCCCAAATTACACTATATATTTTATGATGATCTTACTTATAATGAGCGATTTCGGCAAAGAATACTAGCTAATATCCTTTTCCTTAATAAAAGTATTTTTAGACACCATTAGGAAAGACATTTTCTAAGATATATTCTCAATTCTCTTAAAAAGGTATCTGGTTTTCTAAATTATTAGTGATACACCACAGATTAACCCAAGTGTTTATGAGTCTCTTTCAATTATGAGAGTCCAAAGGCTACCCTCAGGGGAGTTTCATTTTTAGAGTCTAAATTAAACCTATAACTCAGAGCTGTCCCTAATGAAATACCCTCTTCAAACCTCAATTAACAAAATCCTCAGTAAATATTCACTTGCCATCTACTATACGGAAGACAGTGCTTAGAATGGTAGTTAGGTGTTAGGAAGACACAAAAAAGATATTCTCTGTCCACTTATAACATACTGACTGCTCCTTCACCCACTTCTCCATCCATCATACACCCATCTCCCACCCAACCGTGATCGCAGAACAGCACTAGGTATAAATAAGTATGTGTACCAGGGATTGAAACAGAAACAGGACTGCAGTATACTAATCATATAGTGGTTAATGATTCTTATATAACATCCCATGAGAACCTTTGGACTCCCTTAAATGAGAGACTGTGGGGCATTTCAGGGCTGGCAGAAGGGTACCAAGATGTCATTATTAACGACCCAGGTTCCTTCTACCTTTTCTTCCAATGTCACGCTTTTCCTCACAATAACCTCACCTTGCAAGAAGGCTGCTTTACCTTTAGACTCTCCTCTGAGTCTGGAGTAAGATGGAGAAGGAAGCCACGAAGAAAAGAAGTGCTGCAAATTCTCCCAGAAACACCCAGCAGGTTTTCACTCACATCTCACTTGACCAAGTCTTCTGTGAAAACCACGCTGAATTACAAAGAAAGCTGACAAAGCACTTGCCTGAGCTTTACAGCATCTAAAAGTTTGGCTGTATTGCCCAAAAGAAACAAGTAATATCTGCAATATGTGTATGTGCCTGTTCCCCAAGATGAAGGTAATTATGTACGTATCACAATCATATACAAAAAACAAATAGAATAATCAGACAACAATAATCAAGCCAAGCATGGTCGCACATATGTAGCATTCTGGAAGGCTGAGGCTGGAAGATTGCAACTTCATGGCCAACTTGGGCAATTTAAGAAGACCCTGTCTTAAAATATGACAGAAAGGGCTAGGGATGTTGCTTATATGAAGACCCTGGGTTCATTTTCTAATAATACGCATACACACACACACAATCAGACAACAGAGAATTAAACATAGGAAGCCATCATATGCTTTGGTGATCTTCTCATAAATAACAAATATTTTCAGAACAATACTATGTACAAAACAACTGTGTTAGGTGCTAGGGATAGATAAAGCAAAGAGAGTGGTTTTCCCGGAACTTATAGCCAGGATTGTAAACCCTAAATAAGTAATTAAAATAGGGTGTCATGAGAACCCAGCGAGTTGGCAAAGCCCTTCCTGAGGACCTGTCTTCTCAGCCAAGCTCTGAAAGCGGGTGAAGCACAGGTGATGGAAGGGAGAGGAGCCTTGGGCAGGAGGTACAACGCATTCAAAGGATCAGAGGTGACTGCACGTTACTCTAAGGTGACACACAGAAAATGAGTCTGAAGAAACAGTCAGAGGCCAGAGATCACACAGACTCTCGAAGCACAGTGGAGACTTTATACTTTATTCTAAAAGCAGTGTGAACCTATGGCAGGAAAAACAACAGGGTAACGATCAGATACGCACTTCTGACACAATGATCTGGGGTGCATTAGAGTGGATTTGAAGTGGGATAGAGAGAGGCTAGCACAGGTGTTCGAACAGTGACTAGGGTGTGACCGCGGATTGACAGACATGTGGACAGATCCAGGAGGTACCGAGGAGGAAGACAATGAACTAGGAAGAATCAAGGATGGTGCATGGGATGAATAATAACCACAATCGCAGTCTGTTATGCAATTAATATATTTTAATTACATATACAACCCAATTTAATATTCCAGATACTCTCTATGAGAGGTAATACTATCTGCATTTTAGACTGGGAAACTGAGGAAAAGAGCATTCAGCCGAGTTCACACCACTAACAACAGAGGGTTGCAGAATATGGACTCTCAACACTACTCCAATGCTGACAGGAGTAACTTTCCTAGACGTTAAGAACGCAGAGTAGAAGACGTGGATGACAAATTCATCGTGGAGCAGACTAAAGCCTGTGATGTGGCCAGAGAGACACGCTGGGCAGAGCTTCAGAGATTAGTCCGGAACTGGAAGAGAAGATAGACATGGAAGTGAAGATTCAGAAGCCTACACCACAGAGAGGATAAACTGAAGTCCTAGGATAGAAAAGAGTCACGGACAGCGAAGGTAGAGTGCAGGATGAAAATGGACAGGGCCCTTAAAAGCTCCAGCATTTTCACGACGGAAAAAGTGCAACGGTCAGGAA
>PVLD010031933.1:0-15209 GCA_004027595.1 Dinomys branickii
TCTCGCCCCGGCAGCCTGGTCCGCCCTACCACATCTCCCCCGGCATCTCAGAGAAATACGCCCAGTTTAAACTTCCCAGCCGAGGTTCCGGCATTCACGCTCACCAAGTCTGTCTCGAGCTGGTGGTGTTTATTAAGGAGGTTCGCTCCCTTGCTGCTCACCCGGTCGCCATCTTCCTGAGTTTTCCTGTGACAAGTCTCGCATCACTGATTCTTTGTATTGACGTTTACACTTCACTTTTAAAAAATTTCTGCTCTCATGTTACAGATCTACGATTTTTCTTATAAGCATGGGTTCACTGAATCTCAAATTTTGGTGGGTTTCACTTAATGTCATTTATCTCAGTGTATTTTGAAGTTACTTTTGATGTCTTCTTTTATTCATCAATTTTGAAAGAATGCATTTGGTTTCTGGACGTTTATGAATTTTCCAGAGTTCTTTTGTTTTGTTGATCTTACCTTTTGATTATTGGTGAAGGAGATTCTTTCTTATTTTAAAGAGAAAAGAACAAAAACAAATGAATAAACACAAAGACGTAAACAAAACAACACAAAAATAAAAATGATACAGAATTTCAAACAAGGTGATAGGAAATTAACAATGAGTGGTTGTATTGCACATTGTTATCTTCAAATTGGTTACTCAGATAAAAAAGTATAGGCATGTAAGATTGATCAAACAATTAAACATTATCTGTTCTTTCAATAAAGCAATAGAAATTAGTAGTACAATTATCTTATCTACCTTGTATTTATAGATATATTTTTCCCTTCCTTCTTTCTCTCTTTTCTCTTTTCCCTCATCCCAGTTGTTTTTTCCTTCTGAGTAGTTTTTTTCCCCTATCACAATGTCTATTGTACCTTTCAGGTTTTATTTACGCTTTCAGGTTCTTGCACTAGAGAAGGAGATTCCTGTATACGTGTAATCCTTTTAATGTTCCATGAGGTTTGTGTGAGTGAAGAAGAATGAGTAAGTGACTTAAGTTAGACGTGCCCTGGAAAATGCACTCGGCATATTTAATAAAAATAGATCTTCTGCTGATATGAATTAGAGAATTCTGTGGAGGTTTATAAAGACATTGATCTTATGGTGGTCTCTATAATGTTGAATTATCTTTCATCTAGCTGTTCTGTGTAATGAAATTTGGTGTATTAAAGTATGTGTCTGCTTTCCACAACTCTTTATTTTTCCCTTCAATTTTATTAAAGTCAGGTTCATGTATTTTGGGGTCTGATGTTATAAAACATGTTTATAATTGTTGTATTTTATTTATGGGTTAATAGTATAATCAGCATTTCATAGAAATTGTGTATGAAAGTCCATTTTATCTGCTTTTAAAAAGCTGTCTTGCTTGAATTTAATCTACTATCATCCTGTAACATGTTTTAATCACTAAATTTTAAAACTTTTGGGGATTTAAAAGATTTTATCCTGAATTTAAAAGATTGTATCCTGAAGGGAAACTATAGTAGGATTCTGTGAACTTTTGCTTTTTTTTTTTTTGGTACTGAGAATCAAACTCAGGACCTTGTAATCTATATCTATTTAAGAAAATTAATTACTAAGAACAAGTTCTATTATTTTTAAATGATGGAATGATTGTATAGAACCATATATGCACCATCTTGATGACATTCCTATATTTTATTTTTAATAGTTATTGCATAATTAGATATTACATTTAATGCTCACAATTTGCAACAAATTAGTCTGAATTAATACTCACACTGCCTCAATCATGCACACAGCTCCACAGGACAATCTGCCCTGTACTCCTGCTGAGCTAAAGGCAGGAACTCAGTGAGGGTGCTATTGGGCTGTGTGGACTCAAGGCACATCATGACCGTGCACCCCTCACCCGTGCCCCCATGGCTGTGTCCCTCTCGGGGCCAGGTATGATAATCTCCATCTACCTTGGTGGGCAGCAGCACCCATTCCCAGGGTGTACTGGGCTTGTTCTCTGTTCTCCCTTCTCAAGGAGGTGCAAAAACCCTAATCTCAGAACACGAGGGCCTTTGAGAGGAGTGGGTGCCCTCCCGTCCTCTGCCTGCTTCTGCTCTGCTGGAGCAGATCAGGGAGATGAGAGAAGGGGCAGACAGGAGAAGAGACAGTCAGGAAGGGGGAAGCACAATTCTTGTGGTGACGTCTGGATAACAATGCTTTTGAAGAAATGATGTGACCTTGTATATAAGGCACTTTGTCTTCCAGACATTGAAATGGTGATGTCACAGGACCAAGTGAGCTGGGCTCTCAGCATCAGGTGTTCTGGGGGGCACTGGAACTGAGAGGCAGGAGGGGTTCTGGGGCCCTAAAAGGAGACTCCCAGACAGGAAGCCTCTGCTCTGGGGTCCTGACCTGGGCTATTTTTGGAGGGTGCAGAGTTCTCTTGTGGAATATACACTTATTTATATATTCTGAAGATGATCTGCCATCAAATACATGTGCTGAAAGTATTTTCTCCCAGTGTATCTTCTCTTTTCCATTTAATTATGCTTAACAAGGGAAAAATTAAGCATTAAGGAAAATTCTGTTAATTAAACCCTTAGATATATGTTAAAATATGATTCAAAAACAAATCAAAATTCCTTTCAGTAGTCTTATTTTAGCTTTTCTTTGTTTTGGTTTTTTGTTTTGTTTGTCTTTTTGAGACAGGGTCTCGCTCTGCAGTTCAGGCTGGCCTTAAGCTCACTTTGCAACCCAGCCTGGTGTCAAACTTGCAACGATCCTCCTGTCTCAGCGTTCTGAGTGCTGAGATTACAAGCATGCGCCACCACATCTGGCTCTTAGCTTTTCTTTGAAGACAGGTTTCCTGAGCGGAAACCTTGCTCCAGCCTCCTCTGCAGGGCAGTGTTGGAACCAAGGTAACGGTAGATCCACAGCACCCTCTACTGGAATTCAGTGTACCCTGGTGTTCCTCGCTGTGGGGAGCTTTTTGTGTCTGGGCTCACACTGAAAACCCTTCACTGTGAGGGCCTCTTGTACAGTAATACACCGCCGTGTCCTCCGTGGTCACAAAGTTGAGCTTCAGGGAGACCTGGTTTTGGGATACGTCTCTGGAGATGGTGGCTTTGTTCTTGAGGGAGGGGTTGTAGTAAGTGCTGCCATCATAATCTATGCGTGCAATCCACTCCAACCCCTTCCCCAGGGGTTGACGGATCCAGCCCCAGTAGTAACTGTTGGTGAAGGAGGAATCAGAGACCGTGCAGGTGAGCGACAAGGTTTGTGAGGGCTTCACCAGGCCGGGTCCCGACTCCTGCAGCAGAGACAGGATACCTGAGAAAAGAGAGAATACAACACTCTCAGTTACCTGAAGTCACAGCCTGCCCATGACACATGCCTGATATCCTGGAATCTCACCTTGGGGACCTGCCACCAGGCACAGGAGAAGACCCACAAGTTTCATTTTCCAGACAACACCCCTGCCCTCCACAGAGACCTTAGCTCTGTCCGAGGTGACAGCTGTGAGCTCACACCGCCCACGAGGAGAATTTAAACCTAGAGGTGGAGGATAAATTTGCATGTGTCTTGTTATCTTCTTATCTGTTGAAGAAAACTGAAGTCAGAGTGTTTCTGGTTTTCTCTGACTTTTGAGAGGTGTTCTTTCTCTTCAACTCAAGTGGTGTTTACATCTGTGATCAGAGATAAGTTGGTTTTAGTGGAATTTGGGAAATTGATCAAAAATGTATCTTATGGTTCTGAAGTCAGAACAAGTAAACCATGTTATAGTGGGGCTGGCTGGGGGTACAGGCCAGGGAGATCAATCCAAAGATTTTATTAGGGGAACTGACATAATGTATCCTCCCCTTGGGAATGAGAATACAATTCTTTCTATAGACACGTCTGCAATGAGTGTTCAAGGACTTTTCTTAAAGAATAAGCAGCTGGGACACTATTTGACATGTTGCAGGACAGTGTAAAGTGTAGGACAAAATGGGAGGCCCTATACATGTTTATCATTTTACATTTTTTTCTGTAATATGTCACACAGGTCTGGTCTAAGTCTATTTGCACAGCCTGTGACCAGAGCAGAGGTTGCTTAGGAAATAATTTTCAAGCCTCAATGTCCTTTCCATGTTTCTCCAATTGGTGGTGATCATTAGTGGAAGTTTCATCGTTCTTATTGTTTATAATTACAAGCACATAGCCAGTTAGTTTTGGCAGTATTAGCTCAGAGACACAGCCTTTTCATTTTAGTTTGGCAGGGGAAACGGATATTTGAGAATGTTTGAGAAACTTCACCATTGTGGTCTATTGGAATTTCCAAGCAGTAAGGAAACTTCTTAATGACTTCAAAATATAATACTAAACTGTAGTGTCCAAAGTAATCTGGCACCGGTATGAATCCTATATATAGGCCAGTGTGACAGATCAGAGAGTTCAGCAACAAACCTACACATTCACAGCTGATTTGTGACTATTGGGTGCCTTGGTGTAAATGGAGCTGGGACAACTGAATGCCCACGTGCAGAAGAATGAAACTAAAGGTTTGTCACCACACGCAAACTCATTGTACTAGAGACTTAAATGTAAAGGCTGAAACCATAAATCTACTATAATATCACCTAGAGGAGCACTTCATGATAATGTTGTGGTTACAGAAGTTTTTGGGTAATAATCAAAAGCAGACACAACTAAATGGCAAGGAGACAAACGAGATTATGTGAACCTGAAGTGCTCCTTCACAGGAGAAGAAACAAACAAAAGAACTAAAGATAAATATAATGAATGGGAGAAGACATTTTCAAATTATGCTTTTATTGATGGGTTTCTATCAGGTTATGTAAGATATTCAAATAACTCAATAATGAAAAATGAATAACCAAATTTTTAAAAGGAAAAATACCTATCAAAATATTATATAGACAATTTTTTAAAAATACTAGACATCACTGATCATTACAGTAACTCAAATAAAAACCACATTGAGTTATCATCACACCCCACTTAGACCAGATATAAAAACCAAAAATAATTAATATTAGAAATGATGTGAAGACAGTAGAACATGTTTTACTCTGGTAGCACTGGAAATTAATTGAAACACTACTGAAATCACTACAGAGGTTCCACAAAAAAAATTAAAAATACAAGAACCATATGATCAGAGATTCTGCTGCTGATTAATACCACAAGGGGATGATGTTATTATGTGAAAAAGATGCCTGCACACAGTGTTCGCTGCAGCTATTCACGTGAGCCATGGTAGAAAAGGAACCAAGGTGTCCAGAGATGGGTAAAGAGAATTTATTCATATACCACACAATGTTCAGCTATGGAAAGATATCCTGTCATTTATTTAATAATAGGTGATCATGGAGGATATAGTATCATATTCAGTGAAATAACCCAGGAAAAAAGGGAAAATCTCACATTAACTCACTCACATGTGGAATCTAATAGATTTATCTCAGAAGTAAAGAGTAAAATG
Organism: Dinomys branickii; assembly: GCA_004027595.1. Taxonomy (NCBI): domain Eukaryota; kingdom Metazoa; phylum Chordata; class Mammalia; order Rodentia; family Dinomyidae; genus Dinomys; species Dinomys branickii. The sequence goes on from PVLD010031933.1 coordinate 5,429, forward strand.
GTGGATACTGGTGCTTCTACAAATTTTGAGGAATAAAGGTTGTGGAGAGCTGACTAACGGATACTGAGTTACAGTCAACAATGAGGAATCAGTGTGTAGGATAGCGGCTAACACTGTTATGCATAACAGGCAGAAGAGGGGATTTTGAACTTGTACAGTACAAAGAAATTATAAAGAGATGAGACGATGGATCTGCATCTTAACATGAATTTATAATTATAGGACTTATATGGGTGTCAAAACAACATACTGTACCTCATAAATATATGCTTGATTAAATGTACAGTAAAAGTAAAATAATATAACCAAATACAGCCATTAGTTGGTGCGTAGGGTCCCACATTGTTGAGAAGAGACAATTCACTAGGGACCCTAAACTCTTTTAATGTCACTACTTCTTGCTCCTCTGGCACAAAATGAGACTGTGGTCCACAAAGAAATTGGAAAAAAGTCTTCACTGTATCTTTGTGCCAAAGTGAAGCAGTCGATGCAAATGCATCCTTAGTTCATGAGGAATTTTATACAGTAGCCATTCCCAGGGGGAAGGATGAACCTGAGGACAGAAGTGTGAGATGCAGGAAAAAAAAAAAAACATATGTAGAGCAACTCTTAGAGGATGTCCAGCAACACTGGAAAGAAAAATAAGAAGATAAAAGGAAAAAGATGGAGGAAGTTGACAAAGGATGGGCAGAAGCTTAGTGACTTTTTTCTCTCTAAGCTATTGCATAATAGCAATTAGTAATTGTAAAGCAAAGATAAAAATAGAAATAATTGGGAAATAAGTGAAGCAATATGAAAGGATAGCATGAATAAAATAAAAATAAATACAGAGTAAGAAACAATGTGTGTCCGTGGTTTGTTTCATTGTAAACACCAACTTAATAAAAATGTAAATTAGAAAAAAGATAAAAGAAACTGACTGGTTTTGTGTCTTACACTTTTACCTCTATCCGAAGATGTAGTTTGTTGGAGTGAGCCATGCCTTACTAGACCTTAAGAACTAGCCCTTCTGAAATCTGACATGTGCAAGGTGAATAGTAGTGGGGGCTTGAGCTAGATTTTTTTCCCTCAGGGAAATCTCATTGCAGTGCTGATAGCCTTTCAAATTTTGTTTAACCTGCCTTATTACTGAAATAGATCTCTACCATTTAATTCTACTGACTGACAATTATAAACAATGTACAAATCACCTTCAGAGAAACCCACAACATAATATTTGAATATGTTGGAAATTGAGCTATGACAGGGAAATTTCCATCACAGTCCACTATTTGCTCTTTGGCATCTACACAGATCTTCACAATGTACATTTCATTTGCAATAGCAAAATCAATGATTTATGATCGCAATTAAGATATCCTACTTTCAAACCGGAGTGTGGTAATTCTTTCCTGTAAAATTGTGCACAGTCCACAAGTGAATTTCAATCTTCTTCAGGTTCTGTAATGTCTACAATGTGCCATATAGTTGGATGCCTTTAGCAGGCACTGTGTTCTAAGATCAGGGAAGAAGACAGGGGAGAGCTCTGGTCTTACACAACACAAATAGTGGATAATAGGCTTAATAGTGTCAATTTGATTGGCTTGAGAGTACAGGAAATTAGAAAATCACATGTATGTTTGAATTTATGTGGGTCACAGAGACCTGACCTTGGGCAGATCCTCTGTTTTTTTCCATGACAACCACGAAATCACCAGTTTGACGCTGTCACACACATCCACCGACATGTTTCTTATAACCAGCTAACTATGGAGTGGTTTTAGTTTCTCAAACTATAGGCTAAATTAAACCTCTCAATCTAGGTTATGGGTTGTTTTCTTTCAGAGCCCAAACTACTTCACTCTAAGCTCTGCTTGACTTGACCATTTGTGCTGAGAAGTCAGCTGTCATTCTGATGGGCCTTCCTTTATAGGTTATTTGTTTCTTTTCTCTAAAAGCTTTTAATATTCTCTTTGTGTCTTAAATTTCTGAAATTTTGACGATTAGGTGCCTTGGTGTAAACTTTTTTATCATGGCTAGTTAGAGTTCTCTATGCCTCAAACTCTTTTTCCCTCCTGGTGAAGCTGTCTGTCATTACTTCCATGAACAGATATTTTATGTAGTTTGTGCTATCTCCTTGGCTCTAATCAATCTCACGTTCTTCTTTGCATCATCTAGCAGCTGTTGGATTGATTTTTTTGTGGTCTCTTGAACGTTTTAAGCAATTTTTCTTTTCATGATCACTAATCACAATTCTGTCTTCCTTATCTGAGATCCTGTCACCACATTGCCTCATTCTTCTGCAGACACTTTCAAAAGAATTTTTAATCTACGGTGTATCTCTTTGAATGTGTTTCATGGATTCCATTTCTTTCCTCTTTTGGGTGTGAGTGGTTTCCATTATTTTCCTAAGCCCATCTGTTTTTGTTTTTAATCTGTATTCCTCCAGAGTCAGTAAGTATGTCTTTTACTGGGGGCACCATATCTGAAGTTTTCTAAGAAATTATTTCTGTTTTGAATTTTTCTAGAGCTTCATTCATCTGTTTTGTCATTTCTGCTGTTATTAATTCAGAGAGTCTAGGTGTGTGGCTTTTGAAATGTTACATCTCATTGCCTGGGATTTGCCTTTGGTGAGCTGGATGTCTGGAATTTCATCTTGTTTAAATGCCTTTTCATTTTCTATTTTTTGTTTGTTTAACTCCTGAGCTGATGCTTGTAAATTGCTTATGGCTAGTAGCTTTATTGCTAATATTTAGAGCTCCTAGGAAATTACTACTTCTCAGAGGCGTCATCCAGGTATAGCTGACTTTTGAGGTGAACCTCAAGCTTCTAAAAAAAGAAGAGCAAGTCAAACTGAAAGCTTGTACAAGGGAGGAAATTATAAAGGTCAGGGCAGAAATTAATGTAATGGAGACTAAGAACTAAAACAAAGCAACGAGTCAAAAAGTTGGTTCTTTGAAAGATTAAACAAAATTGACAGATTATCTCTGGGATAGCAGAGTCTATGAGAGGAGTGTGAGTCCACACTCTGCCTCCTCCATTATCTCTGGGACAGAAGTGTCTGTGACATGAGAGCAAATCTGTGTTCTGCAACATGAGCTTCCTCCATTATCTCTGGGATAGCAGGGTCTGCAAGAGGAGCATGACTCCCTGCTCTGTGCTTCCTCCATTGTCTCAGGGACAGCAGGGTCTGTGAGAGAAGTGTAAGGACATATGCCTTTGTTGAGTAGACTGACCAGAAGCCAAAGACCTGAGACCCAAGACAACAACCAGGCCCCAGGCACATGGGCACACACATGCCTTTGGAGAGTGGAGAAACTAGCGAGACCAGCTATGTGGAAGTATATGAAACAGCAGTGAGGAGCCAGCAGTGGGACTCTGGAAAACTCCACCAACAGAAATCCACTCCCAGCCCCCACATCCAGAGACCAAAATGAGCTCCATACCCAGCAAATTTCTGGGATTAAATATGGATGCTATCACAGCACTAGAAACACCAGAGGTATTTTACTACCTTCATTCTCCCTTGTTTGTCTGATTGGTTACCCTTTCCTGTCTGGATGGATGTCATCTTGTTTTGTTTTGTATTCTGTAGTTATTTTGTATTGTTTTTCTTTTTTCTCTTCTTTTTGTTTTCATTTTCTTTTCCCTTCTTTTTTTCAATGTTTAGATTTCTTATCTTTTCTTTCTCATCTACAGATGCTGTTTCTTACTTTGCTCAACTACTTCTTCAATTTCAACTTTCAAGTGATGAATAAACATTGTCTCTGCCCTTTATGACTACTACTTCATATTCTATTTCATTCTTTCCATCCTGTGTCCTCCAGTCTCTCAAAACTTGGGTGACCATCCATTAATCTCCAGCTTTAACTCTACTATATTTGAAAAAATTGCTCAGCACATCTAAAGACAACAGATAAAATAATAGAGCATAGAAAAATGATGGAAACCATCAGTGAACTACATAGGATAGAATTAGAATGCATGAAAGAGATTGAAACAGATATCCAGGAAATTAAAAATTCCACTGAAATCTTGAAAAACTACTTGAACAAAGCTGAAGATAGGCTCTCAGACCTTGAAGAATTTACTACAACCCTGTGACAAAGTGACAAGGTTGCACCAAGGGCCCTTGGATTTTGGTAGCAGTAGGCTGAGGTTTAAGGCCTATTTTGGAGACAGGTGTCTTTTTTGAAATGATTGCAGATGGAAGGGATGAATAAAACAGTCTTGATGCAGAGTAGAGAAATAATTTGATCATAATTTGATCCATTCAAACCCTAACTTCCCTGAAAACATGTGTTAGAAAATGATATAAGGGAAATTATGGGCTTTGTGAAATAGTCACTGCAGTGAACCATGGCTTACAGGACTCCAAGGGCTGATACTTTTGAAATCAGACATTTATAGTGTGGTCAGTAGTGTGGGGCTTGGGCTAGAGCTGAATATGAGGTCTTCATACAAATATTTCTTTCTAAGGGAAATCTGTTCTACTCTTTGCTTATGAAACCTGACATATTACTAAATATACCTCTATCACTTAATTCTACTAATTGCCAATTTTAAATACATGCACAAAACATCTTCAGAGAAAGCTACACATCAGTGTTTGATTTAGAAAACTGAGCTGTACAAGTGAGAGGGCTCAAATTATGAAACTCACCCTCACAGTCCACTACTTGCCCTTTAATATCTATGTACATTTCCACAAAGCATACTTGACTTCCAAGTAACACAGACTTTTCTGATCACAGTTCTATTAGCCGCATTAACCGCTACAGGTGTTAATTCTTTCCCCCAAAAGGACGCACAGGGAAAGGGTGGAGTTCACCGTGCTTGAGATGCTATAACTTCAGCACTTCTCCACAAACGTGTGTGCCGTCTACTCATTCTCTGTTGTGTGGAAAGGGAATAAGAAAGGAGAAGGCAGTGGACTTATGCATTACACTCCATGTACCTAAAATGCAGAGGAAAACACACTCACGGCAATGCAGCCCTTCGTTCCTGAAAAAGGTCAGGAGCCCACAGCTGCTACTCACACCCACCTTCCTCCAGAAACTCGGTGTATTCACTTACCCAGCAGAGGTTTCAGCTGGACTTCGTTCTTTATCTAGTGTCATGATCCAATCCTACCCTCCCAAATTATCTCCTCATTGGTCTTCCTCAATTGCACATCCACAGTATTCCTTTAAAAATAACTGCAGTGCGTGCCTTACCAAGAGATAGTGTAAAAAGTCTTCCCTAGTCAGCTACATTTACCTTTATTAGATTTTGAAGTAGTAGTACAGTTACCTGTGGATTTTGGATTCCAGATAGTGCAGTATCTTCAGTCTTGGCTTCTATACTCAGAGGACTCCAATTTAGCTGCTAAGATTCTTACTCTCGTGTTCCGTAGGAGACTGCTTCATCTCCTTGCAGGACTATCTGGTATTGTGCTGAGGGTTTTCCTTTACATTCCCAACCTAACCCTGACCACTGAGCACCCTGAGGAGGACAGCACAGCCCACTCTAAGTGCTGGATCAGGGTCACACACTTGCTGGAAAATACTGTTTCAGCTTTGCAGGGGTAATGAGTGCTCTAATGCTCACCTGCATCTTCACAATCACATTTCACAGTTCCACATAAACAGACACTTCAGGATGCTGGGAATGCATCACGTCACTCACTCCTGTGAGAATGATCCTATCGTCACACTACCCTTTTTAGGAAGTGAGTTCCTTGATCTAAAATAATAGTGGCATAATACATTGTGTAAGACACTTGATGAGATTATGGGAGGGAAAATCCATATTCATAGTAAATGTCTCTATCGCTAAGAAAAACATGCTACTCTTCATGATGGAAATGTTCCGGTGTAACCCCTGAGCCACCAGGTAGCTGGCCAGGAAGGAAACCACAACAGGAATCAGTTTTGATCTCTGCAGCAAGCAGGGTGGTCTCTCGACTCCAGTTTTAGACAGTTGTATGTGGTGACTGGACACCAATGTTTCAGAATCTATGCATGAACTCCATCCTGCCTGCACTCTGCTTTCTTCATGAGGCTATTGTGAGATGTGGGGGTAACTGGGCAAGGACATGATTGGTATCTGCAGAAGGGAATGTGCCATTCACTTGTGTATTCAAGTCTTCCTCTTGAGATGACCCTTCAGTAGGAGTTCAAAAAGGACAACATACTTTGATCTTGTTTTCCCACTCAGGTATATCCACGTGCCTCTTCCTAAGATTTCTTGTTATCAGTTTTCCTGTCTGGGTCTTTCCAAGACCTTGAAAATCCAGAAAACACAAAATCATGTCTCGCTACTCAGTATATACTTATGACCCTGGCAAGTTCCACTTCTAAACAAAATTGACATCTTTGTGTGCTGCTTGAATTTCTGCCCACTGGTAAAGACTTTGTTTCCATCATCTTCCATGATTGTTGCAGATGAGAGCTCACAGCTGGGCGTGTCCACTTGTCAGTGAGTTTGGCAGTGGATCAGGAGCAGCAGGCCCAGGGGCCTTGGGTACATGGACAATTCCTCACATTTCAGGGAATCTCTATTGATTCAAATCAGTCTATGCTAATTTCCAGAGGCATTCTTTATAAAAGTAATAAAATTTCCCCAAATAGATGTAGAACAACAGAAAAGGAAACAATATTGAGCAAGAAGAATAACTCTCCAGACATAACACTTCCTGATTTAATATTATAAAGCAGTGTGATGCTGGTATAAAAATAGCCACTGTTACAAAATGGGACAGGACAGACAGTGCAGAGCTATATATACTTACGGACAACTAACATTAATTGGCAATTAAGATAACACAATGGTGAATGGAGAATCTCTCTAATAAATGGTTTTAATAAAATTGGGAATCTATTCACACAAGGATAAAAGTATCTTACATTATACAAGAAAATCAAGTCAAAAAAAAGAAAAAGAACAAACAAAATCATAAAGCACCTAAAAGGAAACAGGAAAGACATCTAAATTTTGAATTTGATGGAATAGAGGCAACAAAAGCAAAACTAGACAAGATCGACAACATCAAACTATTCTTCCTGAAAGAGAGATAAGCAGGAAAATGCCGAAGCTACATGTGAAAAGGGGGGAGCATATTTGCAACTGATATATGTAATGAATTTAAATATGTAAAATACAAAGAAAATGTCACATACAGTTACAATAAATTAATAAATAATGACATGATCCCTATTTAAAGCTACTAAATATCTGAACAACATTTCTCAGCAGATATACAAATGGCTCACAGATACATGAGAAGGTTCACACAGGTCATCAAGGGAGTACAATCAAAAATCATACTTAAATGCCACTCGACATTTGAAAAATAAAAGTGATACATACTATAAGACTAACAGTTTAAATATTTTTTCTGTAAAAACACGGATATTACAATGAAAGGGAAAACCACAGACTCAGAAAGTTTATCTGTTATTTGAACAAATGAAAATATGAAGGTCCTTTTAACACAAAAATGCAATCCATATGTAAACGGCAAAACTTATCTAGAGCTCTATAAAAAATTTAGAAAAATATGTATTTATACAACCACGAGATACTCATCATTTATAAAGGCAAAGAAGCAAACATTGACCTAACAAAATGCTGAGGAGAGAAAGGGTAACAGGACTCTGATTCCGTGTTGATGGGAATGCAAAATGCTCATCCATTGTGGGAAGCTCTTTGGAAAGTTCTTATGGAAGTAAAGATGGCGGAACAGGAGCATCTGAGGGGTTCACTGAAGTGAGCTGAACATAATATTCTTCTTCAGCTCATGAGGATACTTTCATCAGCTTTATCCCCTTCTGCTCTCTGCACTGAAAGAAGGTTGTTTGTAGGCATAGCTGGAACACTGGGAAAAGCTTGGAAAAAAGAAGTATTTGAAACATCAGCATCAACCACCTATGCTGCAGAGGACCCAGAGGTTTCTCAGGGAGGATCCCAACAGCCAGCACCACCATCTGGGCTCCCCAGATGTGCTCAATCTTGCACACTCCTCCTGTTAGGACTTCACCCATCACCTGTCCACAGGTCCATGAGTCCTACTCTCAGTATTCACTGAAATGAGTTGGGAACTTGATCCCCCCAGAAGAGATGTGTTGTTAAAGCATTTATCCCAATCCACAGAACACATAAAACCAAGAGAGAATCCGTGTTTGAGCCATGACTATGGGAGATGATTTTGTGTCACTGTGGGTCCAAATACCAGAACACAGAAGGACTGTGGGCAGGAATCTTAAGGGGGCAGATTCTGCAAGAGGGAGGAGAGATTCAAGGGAAATCTCTGTACCCCTTCATCAATTTTACTGAGAAAATAAACCTAATGTATAATGAATTTTGCCAAATGTAAATAGTAGAGACATTCTGGGAGGCATACTGGTCATTTTTAAGAAACAAAACAGACCACTGTTATATGATTGAATAATTTTGTTTGTAGCTATTTATCCAATTGATTTGACATTCATGTGTCAACAAGTGTACTTTCTTGGCATTGAGACAACCTTATGAATTCTCTACTGGGGACCAGCTCTCCTGAGTTGGCCCAGCAGAGGAGGGGGCCTGTGTGTTCCCAGATCCCATGAAGAGGAACTGGAAGGGCTTAGTTTCCAAATCTGAAACATTTATTCTTGCATGAGACAGTCCCTTCCCAGGCTGACAAAAGAGCAGGTGATTTTTACACAATAGTGGTGATAATGGTGGCCCTTGCAAAGCCTCCTAAGCCCTGAACTTTTAGTCTACTTTCAGGGTATGCAACCCTGTTTGTTCTACTGCAAATCATATGGCATTAATGAACAGTTCAATAAATTGATGTTTATGTTTTAAATTTGACCAAAACTGTACTTCGTTTAGAACTCAGTTATTCCTTGTGTTATTACTAGTAGATATAGTGCCGGGTCTGTGCAGGTTGTTTAGGCAGACAAGAGGCTGCTCTTTGTGCAGCTTCCTTTCGGGCACCTGCTTCCCCGTCCCACATTGGTGATGTGCTCCAAGTGCCCCCTGCTGGTCATTAGCGCACCTGCAGGGAGGTTTTTTGGTTTTGTTTTTATTTTAGGTTTGTTTTTTGTTTTTGTTTTTTGGTTCACTTTAGAGATACATAATGATTACATTCACCAGAGGGAGTTTGTACCTGTAGATGGTACATCTTGGTTCTTTTTCAATTTTTTTTATTTTTAGAAAACTAAGAGCACAAAAACATATTAACACACAGACACAAATTAGCATAAAAAATAGTACAATCAAAACTGATCTACAGACAAGGTGACATGGACTCAACAGTGGTTGTTGTTTACATATTGATATCTTCGAAGTGTATATATATGAACCCAGATACAGGCATGCAAAATTGGTCAGACAATTAATCCTCTCAACAACAGAAAAACACAAAAAACAAAAAAACCAAGACAAAAAAAAAAAAAACCACCAATAGTTGCTGTTTTGCATATTCATATGTTCGAAGTGTGTGTTCAGGATAACATATACAGACATACAAGATTGATCAAATGAACCATCATCAGTTGTTCCTTAGCATTAAGTGATATAATACAATAGTAGAACCATGTTAGCCCTCCGGCATATATGTATATTCAGATATACATGCATACATTTTTGTCTCTTTCTTTTCTCCTTTCCCTCGTCCCATCTGTTCTTTGTTTTTGAACAGATTTCCTTCATGTCTCTTAGTTTATATTCCCACCCTCAGGTTCTTACACCAGTGATACAATACGTTGCCTGCACATGTACCACTGATTTATTTCACTTATGAGTATGGACTCCAGTTTTGACCACTTGCCTACAA
>PVLD010031934.1:0-15221 GCA_004027595.1 Dinomys branickii
AATTTACATCTAGAATATATAAAGAATGCAAAGCCAGGTGTGATGGCACATGCTTGTGATCTCAGCACTCGGGAGGCTGAAGCAAGAGGATTGCCATGATTTCGAGGCCAGCCTGGCCTGCAAAGTGACTTCAAGGCAGTCTGCAATATGCAGTGAGTCTGCAATATACAGTGAGACCTTGTCTCAAAAACACCACGGAAAACCTTTATAACAGAAACAATATTCCAATCAATAAATGACCAAGTGATGGGGCTAGGGATATAGCTCAGTGGAATAAGCGCCTGCCTAGCAAGCGCAGGGTCCTGAGTTCAATCCCCAGTACCGCCAAAAAAAAAAAAAAAAAAAAGACCAAGTGAGTTCAAGAGTCTTCTCAAAATGATAGAAATGCCAATGGCCAATAGGCATGTGAAAAATGTTCCGCATACTTAAGCAGTAGGAGAATGCAAATCAAAACTACATTGAGACTCCAAATTACTTCATTCAGAACAGCTATTATAGAGGAAACAAAAAACAAGAAATATTGGCACTGTTAGTCAAAGTGTAAACTAGTACAACCACTGAAAATTAGTACAGAGTTTCCTCACAAAACTAAAGATAGAAATGCCATTTGATTCAGTGCTTCTACTACTTGGTATAATCCTGAAAGAATTAATCACACCATACCATAGTCATATATGCATATCCTATTTATGGATGCACAATTCTCAGTAGCTAAGCAGTGCAACCAGACCAGCTGCCAATTGAAAGATAAATAAGTATGTATATGTGCATAATAGAGTCTTGTGTAGATATGAATAATCATTAAATTGTGTCATTTGTAGCAAAAGTGGAAAGAACTACAGACTATGATGTTAATTAAAATGAGTCTTAGAGTGAGACTCCATGCTTTCTCTTTAAGAAATTAAAACTAAATACATAAAAATTCTGTAAGAACAAATGCAAAGAAGAGGGAACTAAACAGCTGTTTTCCAGTTGTGAGGGCAAATACTGTGTTCCGACAGCAGGGTGAGGAAGATGAAATAATTAAAATGTTACACACATGTACCAGTACACCACCACAAATCTTATGCTTTCAGATGCAAGGAAGAAACAAATTTATAAATACTCTTTCAGGAATTCCTTCCTCTGCCACATGAATTTGTCACTTGCAAGTATTTTGTGCGCTTTGCAGTAGAATGAAGTTACTATCAGTACCTTGAAGCTCATGTGTTTTATCTTTTCTCGCAGGGACTAGGAATACCCTCAGAAGCCAGTGGATACTTCTGGAGTCTCACTTACAAATGAACATTCCACCACTCCAGGCCTGGTTACAGTGGAAGAGATCAATAAACTGAGTGGCACAATTTAAATGCCAGTGTCTGTTTTTCTTTTTCTTTCCTGCACCTCAGAATTCGACCCAGGGAGCTGTCATTCTGTGTTATGGCTTGGGTCTTGAATGCCCCCTAAAATGCCCAAGCATTCAGGTTTGGGGCTTTGGGACGGTGATTGGGTCCTGGGAGCATGGTGCTCTCCAGTGCACTCGAGTGAATTTGGTGGCTGAATGTGCTGTTTGGCTGGAAGCGGTGAGTCACTGGGGTTTCCAGGAAGGGTACATCTCCCTTCTGCGCCGACCTTTGTTATACTTTTCTTTTGTGTTAAACCTCGGGCCCTGTAATGTGAGCACCTCGCCTCCATTCCGGTTCTTCTAGCGTGCCATTTTTGCCTTGCAGTCTGCCAAGCGGGGACTGACACCTCTAAAAGCCATCCGCCAAAGTAAACTTCTTTCAGTTATGGGTATCTGGGATGGTTTCTCAGTGACGAAAGAGTGGCTGAAATATTCTGCCCCTTCGAGACCAGGAACTGAAGGTCACGGGTCCAACTCAGCATCTCCTTTCTCACTTGCCTCTCAGGGCACTTCCCGTTATTTTCTGTGCAGCTCTGTTGCCAGCATCTCCCTTCATCTGGTTTAACGTTTGAGCACCAGATGAATCTACTGCCCTTACTCTTAAGATGGTGTTTGGATAGTTGACCAAGCTCCTGTTCCTGATCCTTCGCACTGGTCTTGGCTGGCTGCACGCCTGTTCAGCAAATAAAAATATTTGCCCTCCTCATCCATTCTGCTATCGGAGCTTGGGCTCTTTTTACTCTGGGGGCTGTTAGTTCTTCAATAAAATGTTTGGTAGAATTTATTAGTGCAGCTCTCTGGGTCTGGAGTTTTCTTTTTGTGTGTGAGTGTGGGAGGATTTTAGTTATATATTTGATCTCTTTAACAGAAAACTATTCAAATTTTTCATTTATTTTTGTGGTCACTTTTTTTAGATACTCTATTTTTTAAGGAGTTTATCTGTTTTTAGAATTAAGTGTTTGCCTTAAGTTGGTCACAATATTCCTCTTAACGTCTGTGGAGCCTGTGGTTACGCTCTATGCATCCTCCTTCTGAGTACTCATAATTGTTCTTTAATTAATCTAGGAATTTAATTAATATACTAATGTCTCCACATCATCTCTTCATTTTTTCCTATTGCAACTGTTTTCTAATTTGCTGGTTTAACTTTCTATTAATTTGCCCCTTTCCTTGCTTTTGGTTCTGGTTACATATTTAGCTGCATTCCACAAATTTTAATATTCCCCCAGTGAGCCATCTCTGACCACCCCCCACCTTAGTGGAGCACATTTTATCCTGAATTCTTCAGTGAATTTGTTCAGAAATGCAGACAGCACCCCCACGATCCAATCCCCTTCAAATATCCGACCTCCAAATGGTGACAGTGCCACAGCCATCAGATCCGTGTTTCTGACGGGATGGTTGCAGGACAGTTGTTCGTGGTGTGCAGGCTTATCTTGTAAGGATGGCAAATGAAAAGGGCCCTGTTCTCCTACAACCAGGGCTGCAGTCAGCACTTCTAGCTCGAAACCATTGCCAATAATGCTTGCACATGCCATCACGGTGTTCCCGTCTTGCATGGTGGAAAGGGCTGGGCTTGCTGTAAGAGAAGAGCAACTGAGTTTTTTCTGACTTAAGTGTCTTAGGCTGTACGAAAAGGCATGATAGTCGGAGGCACCCGAGCCAGTCAGGTCTGCTGAGAAGAAATAACTACCTGAAATAAAACCTGGGCTTAAGGAAGCTCCAACACCAGTAGGAGTAATAAAAAAAAATAAAGCCAGATGAGCCAGTGATGGGTCCGGAATTTGGAATATCTGCATCCTTGCCCTTGGGACATCATGTCAATTTTGGGTTAAGAGAGTATCATAAGGCCCATATAACACCTGCATTTATCGTTTAGAAATACTTTTACTGATGAATTAATTTTAATTTCACTCAATAAGGTGTTCTTTTTCTTTTAATTCTATTGGTACACTTTAGATACACACAATGATAATATTCACCAGAGGGGATTTATACCTGTATATAATATATCTTGCCTTTTCTTTTTCTTTCCTTTCTTTCCTTCTTTCCTTCCTTCCTTCCTTCCTTCCTTCCTTCCTTCCTTCCTTCCTTCTTTCTTTCTTTCTTTCTTTCTTTCTTTCTTTCTTTCTTTCTTTCTTTCTTTCTTTCTTTCTTCCTGTCTTTCTTCCTTTTGATTTTTTGAGGTAAGATTTCACTATGCAGTTTAGGTTGGCCTAAAGTCAAAGTTTGTAGACCAGGATGGCTTCAAACACACATGGATCCTCCTGCCTCAGCCTCCTGCTAGGATTACAGGTGTGTACCAGCACACCCAGCTGATATTTCCCTCCATGCCCCCAATCCCCCTCTCCTTATTTACAGTGACTGTGTCTATTTTTCTTCTATTTTCCCTTTTCCTTCCTACCTTTCCTCTCCTCTCTCTTGTTCCCTTTCCCATTTGAACATGTTTCTATTTCACAGTATCATATGTTTCAGTCCTTATTTACCCTTTCAGATTCTCACCCTAGAGAAACCATGTAATATTTAAACATGTGTGTCTGATATGTTTCACTTAAGATTATTTTCTCAAGGTGCACCCATTTACCTAGAAATGTCTCAGGTTTATCCTTTTTATGGCAGAGTAGTATTCCACTGTATATTTTTTTTAAAAAGGTATCTTTATCCATTCACTGGTTGATCCACATTTGGGCTGTTTCAAAGATTTATTACATACCATGATGCTATAAACAGGAGTATACATATATTGCTGTGGTATGATGCTTTTACTTCTTAGGGGATGACACCAAAGAGGGGAATAGCTAGGTCAGTGGTACCTATAGTCCTAGTTTTTTATATCACCGCATTTGTTGTACCACTCCTCCCTCACACCTATAGTGTAGAAGGGTTTCTTTTTCCCCACAGCCCCAACAGCATCTATTATTAGTTGATTAATGGAATCTCAGTATTATTTTAATTTGCATTTCTCAACCAGTGATACTGAATTTTTTATATACTTATTTGCCATTTCTACTTCATCTGAGAAATGTTCATTTCAGATGCTCGTTTTTGGATTGGGTCTTTAGAGGGAGTCTGTGTTTTTGAGTTCTTTTTATACTCTAGATATTATTCCTTTGAAGAACAACTGACAATTGTTTTTTCTCACTCAATAGGTGGTCTCTTCATTTTGTTGGTCTTTTTTGTTTGTTTAGTTTTTTACTGTGTGAAATCTTTCCAGACCTCACCCACTGGTAATCAACACTGTCTTGTCCTCAGATCAGTCAGGGTGGGACTTCTGTCCCTTGGCTAGGCAAGGTCAACATCCCACTTAGCCTGAAACAGACCCCAGAAAGATGCACACCTAGTGCAGAAAACACCCTTTAAGACTAAGGAATTGAGGTTCCAGGGAGGGAGAATTAGGGAGATTGGGATAAATGAGATAGACAGGAGACAAGGAAAATTATAATTTTATACTTGTACTTTTAATAAAAACTTAGGTTAAAGACACAAACCCACTAAAAAATTCCTAAGGTCTTTGAAGACACAATAAGCCCGAGTCATTTCTTTCTATCTGTAAATGGACACTGGCCATTCTCTTTTAAATGTAAACAGGCATATTTTTCACCGGTGAATAGTCCATTTTCACATGTGAAGTGGACCCGTCCCTTATAGACGCGATGCAGACTATCACCCATGATAGCTAAACCTGCGAATGGATCATCGCCCTTTTTTATGTAAAGAGCTGTCCCCTTTTACCTGTAAACTGAATTTCCTCTTTCCATCAACTCACAAGTTGTAGATTTTCACTCCCAAGTCCCTGATAGATATACCAAGCTCAAGGCCATAGCTGTGTTTGTATACCTTTTTAGAATGCATAATCTATTTCTTTGAATGTATACTTCTAAAACTTCTGTCTAGTAAATCCCTTTATACCTCTTAGTGATGCATCCTTAAAATTCATTTTATGTGATGAAATTGTATTTGTGGTAACTGCTGTCTTCATGTAATTTTCGTTTGTGTTCTTTTGTGTGTTATTGTGTTTTTATGCTAATTGATGGAGGCTAAAACTCTGAGGGCAGCAATGGCCCACATATTAGCCTCTAATAAGTTGAGTTCTAAGAACAATATTGGGCAAAACAACGTGAACCTTATCAAGGTAAACTGCCCTCAATTTCCTAAATTAAATACTTCAGCTGCTCCCTTTTTATTTTTTGTTTTTACCTCATCTTATTTCTTGTTTTAAATCTTGATTCTGTGTACAGGTTTCTTTTCTGATTTATTTCCCTACTGTATTTACTAATGACTCCGTTGTTCCAAGTTATTTTCCGGTTATCCCAGCCAACGCTAAGTGCAACAAACAGGGACCAAAGGAAAGATTGTTGAAGAGGGCCTCTTTGAAACCTAACAGATGCAATGGGATAGATCCATCAGATAGATTCTTTGTGTACAACAAGCAAAGAATTGCAAGATGTATGTTCAATAGCAAATGAAAAGCAGCTAAATTATTTGAAGATCACAGAAGGATGTGCGCAGGGGAAGTTCATGCCAACAAAAATGTAGGGCAAATAGAAAAGTGATGGTGCAATGACAGGAAAGCGAAAAGCACACGGGATAGCACCAAAACATCAGGCTTTTGGAATTTAAGGATGTGCACCCCAGCCCAGGTATCTCTCATTTGATCTCTGGTGTAAGATTGAGAAAATAATTGATGGGTTGCTGAGTTATCTCCAGGGCTTTCAGTGAGCATGTGTGCCCCAGAATTTATGATGATTAAATCACACATGTGAGATACAGTCTATATTTATTAACCTTGAATAAGATTCAAGTGAAGAAAAAGTTACTGAAGGGCAGGCCAAGAGATTTAACATACATGTGCTCTTGCCTAGAGCTTCAGAGTTTTTAAGTCTGTATTACTTTATGTTTTATCTCTATTAGAACAATGGAAGGAGGATTGGCCCTGTAGTGGGTGGAAAGAGGTGTTTTTCCCAGCCCCCATTTTGCTGCCTTTAGTATAACCATCCTCATGTGAACTACTAGGCTCATGGTTTACATAAAACCTGCAAATTACAACTTTGAGATCTGATAACACACATATATATATGATCTTGGTTGATGTACACATTTTGTACTATTTTGTACATTATATAATGTATGTTTTTATTCTCAGTTGTTACTGAATAAAGAAATATTTACCTCTGTTAAAATTTAAGATACAATGTTCATTTCTTTGTATAGTTTAATTACAGAACCATGAAGTCCCAGTCTTAATTTTGTCATTATCTTCTCTTCATCATTTGTTAATGACAACATATCAAGTGCTTGCTTTAGGGCATCACTTTGGGTTTAATACACCCAGAATTTTCTAATGAAATTATGAACTTGAAAATAATGGTATCCAGTAATGCATCTTAGTAGCTGCACCTGGGGGTATATAGGAAGCAATCCTTGTGTTCAGCCATTTGTATCATGAATGGCAAGGAGTGTGCATATGTGCAAAAGTGTCAAACTGAGATTTTTATCCACATAATGCTCCATGTAAGAATTTTGTGTATGTATTCCTAGGCATCATGGGGGTGAAACACACACTATATTTTTGAAATATAAATATGTCCTTTACCATAATGGAAGCTGGATGTGGCTCACCTTAGCTGTGCTGGGGAAACAGGAATCCATCTGTGTACTCACATCCTTGGCAGGAGTTCCAAAGCAACAGGTGAGTTTTACCTGTGAAGTGATAAATTTTTATGCATTTATGATTTGTTTTTTAAAAATGTTTTCTTTAGATTTTTCCTATTCCATGAGCCCGATTCAGTGCAATGACACGTGCAAAACTAGATTTGCAAGTCTGGGAGGAGGTCAAAAGTGGGTCACCAGGTGACTCTTGCTTGAGTGACGGTGATGATGGGTTTGATGTTGGCCGTCTGAGCCAAAGTTTACGTGACAGTGAAGTTGCAATTTACTGACACAGGGAATGAAGACCTCCTTGATTCAGGTGAAAAAGGCAACACCAATGTTGAGCCCATATTTGACTAATTGAAATGCAACAAAATGGCTGTGCATGTCTGAATAATCCAACATTAGCACTAGGTCCAAAAATATAATTAGATTCTCGACATGGCTAAAACCTCCTGGACAGAATGCCAACACTTCATTCAACACTGGAAATCATTTGTAAAAGACGAAATGCCACAAGATGTTGTCAAGTACACAAATGATGAAATATAAGTAAAATATTCTGTATATACCAACAGACATACTTGATAAAGTGTTTATTATGACACCACTATCTGAACAGAAAATATTCATAGTTCTGCTGTACTTATTAGGGCTTTCTGATGATAATCACAGGTATGTAAGACTTATGGAAAAGCAG
Source organism: Dinomys branickii (assembly GCA_004027595.1). NCBI lineage: Eukaryota > Metazoa > Chordata > Mammalia > Rodentia > Dinomyidae > Dinomys > Dinomys branickii. The sequence goes on from PVLD010031934.1 coordinate 7,734, forward strand.
TGGGTGTGGGCTTGGGGTTTGTAGAAGAACAACGCAGAGAAAATTTGGTTTCCATCAAAATTCCCTGAGCTGTGATGCCAAAAGCACCACCTTCCAGTAAAGAAATAGAACTGATAATCTGCTGGCTAAGTGCTCATTGTTTGAGAGAATTGTTTCAAAACGTCAGGCAATTTACACACCATCTGAATACGTGACTATTGATGAATACTTTTAACCCTTTCCTGATTACTGTGACTTTAGGCAGTATTTGCCAAATAAGCCTTCAAACTATGGTAGGAAAATATATGCCATAGTAGATGCCAAGACATGCTACATTTTCAATTTAGAACTTTATCCTGGAGCTCAGCCACTGACTTTATTCATGTAGCAATAAACCTAATGATATTGTAGACAGACTTATTGTTCCTATGTACTAAGCTATTCAGAATGTGATATTCAACAATTTGTTTATCAGGTACCTATTGGTGTTACATTTTCTAAGAGAGCACAAGTTGACCAGCATTGGAACTCTATGCAAGAACTAAGTAGAAATTCCCAGTGAAATGTTCCAAGTTCAATACAGAGAATTGTAAGTTGCAATCTTTGGATTTCAAATATAATATTGACCTTTTACATGGCCAAGAAAAACAAAGTGGTGCTGCTGATGTCAACAATGCACCATGATGACAAGATCAACAGAGAAAACTGGATAAAAATGAAACTAGAGATCACACCTTTTTACAGCAAAACCAGAGAGAGATGTTGTTGAGTTATGGAGCAACTAGGATGTCACTTGAAACACAAAGTATTGACCAATGATTGTATTTTACTTGATCCTAAACATATGTGGCATAGTTTCATTGTCTATAAAGAACATGAAGTACAAATTATCATGGAGAAATTTTCTTAGAGGATTAGAACTAGAAGTGATAAAAGAGCACATATATCAGAGGAATGACAAAATGTTTCTGACCAAGGAACTATGCAAAAATTTCTGCAGCAGATCGGTAAGTTGAGAGGTCAACAGGCAGGTGCAATATCACAAATCCTACTATAACAACAGGAAAACCAAAAGGTGTCAACTGTGCCCTATAGAACAAAACAGGTGCTATCGGGGTAAGTGATATTGTGTATGGAAATGGTTTCCATGAAACAGATTCAAGCAGATACCCAGTAGGTTAAAAAATTTTTGAAATTATATACAGCAGAACAAACCAATATGAGGACAGAATATCAGATCTGGCTAGAAGACAGAGTGGCAGTTAACAATCATAAAAGGGAAGATTTCTTAAAAATAGCAAGGGACACTGAAAAATCTACCCAACAGCTCCTAGATGATGCAGAGAGGAATAACAGAAGATTGATCTGAGTCAATGCACAAGCAGGAGATAACATGCAAATGACATAAAATACCTGTTCATAGAAGTAATGGCAGAAACTTTCCCAAGCATGAAAAAAATTTGATATATAGATCAATGAGGCATATATAGCTTCAATTAACCATGATAAAAAATTACACCTAGGCATATAATAGTCAAAATTTCTGAAATAAAACACAAGAACATAATATTAAGAGAAACAAATCACCTATAAAAGAAAAACCCTTCAGTATTATGGCAGATTTCTCAACACAAACACTGATGTCAAGGTAAGGATGAAGTATTTCACACCTAAAAGAAAACAAACTCAAACGCAGACTGATGCACCACACAAAACTGTCTTTCAAAACGCATGGAGAAATAAGATACTTCCGTGACAAGAAACACCTGAGGAAGTTCATAAACAGGAAACCGTCCGTCCAGAAAGTTCTGAAGGAAGAGAACGGAAACCACAGCTACATGAGCCCAACAGGACGAACCAGCCAAGCAGAGCAAGTAATTAACAGCGGGGAAGGAGAGGGAGCCGACGGCGGAAAAATAATATGACAAGGGAAAGTCAACAAATATCAGTTATAGCCATCAGTGTAAATGTTTTCACTTCGCCAATCTAAATAGACAGGCTGGCAGAATAGATCAAGAAACAAGATTCAACAATTTGCTGCATCCATGAAACATATTTAACTCAAGAAGAAATACATAGACTAAAAACCAAAGGACAGAAAAGAATACTCCACATGACAGGAACCTGGAAAAAAAGCAGGGATACCTATTCTATTTACAAGGTTGATGTCAAGCCAAGACTCATGAAGAGAGACAAAGAAGGTCACTACGTCCTTCTTAGAGGAACAATCCAAGAGGAAGAGTAACAATAATAAATAGATAGGAACCAAATACCGGCACACCCAACTGAAACGTCAGCAAGAGTCAGAACTGAAGCAAACGTGAACAAATGGACTTAGTAGATGTCTACACAGCATTCCGCTCCACACCGTGAGAGTACACATCTCCTCAGCTGTACATAGTATATTCTCCTAAATGGAACACATACTAGCAGTTAGGATATGCTTCAGTAAATGCAAATGAATTGAAATTATCGCATTCATATTATCAGACAATACAGCAATGAAATTGGAAGTCAATTGCAACAGAAACCACAAAACTTCAGAATCATGGGGAAATGAAATAACAGCCTCCTGAATGACCAATGGGCCACACATGAAATTAAAGAAGAAATTACATAGTTTCTATAATTAAGTGATAATGACAGTGCAATATACTGGAACTTCTGGAATGCCTATGAGGTAAATTTAGACTGGTAAATTCCCACATCACATAAACAGAATGAACTCAAATAAACTAATGTTGAACAACAAGTTTATAGAAAAAAGAGCAAGTTGAAGATCATAAGAGGAGGAAATTATAAAGATCAGAGAAGAAATTAATGCAATGGGGACTAAGGAAACAATACAAAGAATCAATGAATTGAACAGTTGGTTCTTTGAAAGATTAAGTAAAACTGACAAATCTTTAGCCAACTTTATCCACAAAATGAAAGACAAAATTCAAACCCATGTAATTCGGAATGAAAAGGGTGATATTTCAATAGATCCTGCAGAAATCCAAAAATCATCAATACCTATGCTAATAAGATGGAAAACCTGGAACAACTGGATAGATTCCTAGATGTGTATGAATTACCAAAGTTGAACCAAGAAGATATAAATAGCCTAAAGAGCCCAATATTAGCCAATGAAATTGAAGATGTAATTAAAATCATTCCAGCAAATAGAAGTCCAGGTCCTGCTGGATTTGCTGCTAAATTCTACAAAAACTTTAGAGAAGATCTAATGCCACCCCTCCTAAACCTTTTTAGTGAAATTCAAAGGAAAACAATACTCCCAAACTCACTCCTGGAAGCACACATTACCCTTATACCAAAACCAGAGAACGAAACCAAAAAAAAAAAAAAGAAAAATACATACCAATCTCCCTAATAAATACAGATGCAAAAGTCCTAAATACTGGCAAATAGGATGCAGTAAGTCATCAAGAAGATTACACACCAGGAGCGAGTAGGATTCATCCCTAGGATGCAGCAATGGTTCAATATGTGAAAATCAATAAATGTAAAACCATCATAACAGAATCAAGGATAAAAGTCACATGATCATCTCAGTAGCTGCACAAAAAGCATGTGACAAATTCAAAAAGTATGTGAACACACATTCATGATAAAAACTTTACAGAAATTTGGAATAGATGGTTTTACCTCAATCTGATAAAAGCCATGTATAAGAAATTAATGGTCAACATCATAATAAATGGTCAAAACCTCACATTTTTCACTCAAAGATCAGAATAAGACAAGGATGTCCACTCTCACCACTCTATTCAACATAGCTTTAGAGCAGGTCATGGCAGCACATGCCTGTAATCCCAAGTCTTGGGAAGATGAGAGAGGAGGATCACCCTGGTTCAAGGACAGCCTGATCTACATAGTAAGTTTAAAGCCAATCTGAACTTCATAGCAAGACCCTGTCTCGAATAAACAAACCAAACCAAGGAAACATACAACCAAACAAAACGACTCCTAGAGGGTCCATCAATATAGTTCTGAAAACATTAGCGACAGCAATTAGACAAGAGAAAGAAATAAAAAGAATAAGGATAGGAAAGGAAGATACTAAAATATCATTATTTTAGAATAATACGACATATAGAAAATTCCAAAAAACTCCACCAAAAGACTCCTAGATTTAATAACCAAATTCAGTATCATAGTTGGGATACAATGTCAGCACTAAAAAATGAATAACATTTCTGTACACAAATAACAAAATCACTGAGAGAGAAATTAGGGAAACAATATCTTTCACAATAGCATCTAGAAAAAGGAACTACTCAGGAATCAATCTAGTGAGGGAAATAGAAGACCTTTATAATGAAAACTACAATAATCTGATAAAGGAGATTGAAGAAGATATCATAAAATGGAAAGATATCCCTTGTCCTTGGGTAAGAAAGAACCAGTACAGTGAAAACGGTCATACTCCCAATATTATTGTGCAGATTTAATGCAATACCAATCAAAATACCAATAGCATATTTCACAGAATTATTGAAAACATTCTAAAATTCATTTAGCACAAAAAGATACTTAGAATAGCAAAATCAATTCTGAGCAAGAGTAAGCCGGGGACACCACAACCCCGGACTTGAAATTATACTTTAAACCTACCATGATGTACACAGCATGATACTGTTGAAAAACAAAACAAAACAATCTGAAGATCAATGGAACAGATCAGAGGATACAGAAACAATTCCAGCGACCTAGGATTTGTCCTGTACTACGTAAACCCAAACATCTTTGTAGTAACTGACTCAAAATAACATAAACATGTAGAGCCTCAAGTAGATAGCAGAAAGTTACTTTTTACTCCCAAAGTAATAGTTCAGTTGCTGGAGTATTTATATTGGCATTTTAATCTTATAAGCTCGCTTATATAAGCAATACATTTTTACTGAGGGATACATTACATAAATATAACATGACCATACACTAAGACAGGCTAAAGACACATTTTTGGAAGAACTAGTGGAACTGGGAATAGGTGTAGCTGGAGACTACAGTAGGAGTTGGTGCAGTGTTTGGTAGCACTTTTTATATTTAGCATAACTTTTTGGTATTTTAACATATATTAGTATTTCAGATCTTTCTGGTTGTACTTTTCTGCTGTGTGTTTAAGGCCAAATCAAAAGTAAGCCTTGTGTTAATAAAAATAACTCTTTATATACATTTGTTAAGGTCAGCTAAGGAGCCTTAGGTGCTATTTTAGGGGCTGTGTGAGGAGCTGCTTAACAGTCTTACATATCTAGAAACAGGGTTTTTCATGACCTAGCGTTTTTTTATATTATTTAATTTTATTTGTTAATATTCTGCTGAGGCGTTGGTTTCTATTATGTTGACAGATGCGCATTCCCTGTGTCCCACCTTTCCTACCTCTCTCCCTCCCTCACCTTCTCTTTTGTTTTCTTTCTCCTTTACTATCCATAAGTCACTTTGACATTACATAATGCTAATCCCGTGAAACGCTTTAGAAGCACTTGCTTCCCTTCTGTTTCATGGCACCAATAAATATTGGTGATAGTTCCAAGTGAATTCATGTAGAACTAGAGATTTCTGTTTTGGAGAGTTTATAATTTACAGATGCTAGATTGATATTATGTATTTCCTTTTACATGGGATGTAGTCATTTGTATTTTTCAATGTAAATGTTTTATTGAATCACCAAAAAAGATTTTAAAAACACTAATCTTAACTATAGATTTCTAAATTCTTCCTTGTTGTGACTGCATTTAATTTATAATCTTCGTAAACTGGTACATAAATAATTCAGACTTTTATATCCTTATGGTGAATCCATCTTTTATAATTAATATATTTCTTTCATCTCTAAATCTGCTTTGGTTGAAATTATTGTCTAGTAATCTCTAGCTTGTAGGTACATTCAAATTTTTTTGCTGTTTATTTGAAAACCATGATATAGTTAAGATAGAAAACTAGAATAAATGTACTAAAGTCAGCTGTATTCGAAAAATAAAACATGGAAAGCTTAATTTTTACCATATGTTTTATTTGGATTCTAAGTATGATAACTAAAATGTATTGCGTGTTTTGAAAGTAACTCTTTGCTGTCAAAAAAGAATTTGGCTCATACCTTTCCTATACAATTAATCTCAAATAGTTTAAAGGTGATTCTTATTTGTGATTCTTCCTATTGAATTTAAAGACTCACAGCACAACCTCATTGTCACAATTTTCTGGTGTCATCCTCTCTGTATTATAATTCTTAAAAATTGATTTCATTTTTATAAGCATCAGCTAAAATCATTAATTTTTCTTTCCCTCACATTTGGTGCTTCGATTTTGCATACATATTCAATTTCATTATTTGTCTCCATTTGAATTATATGAAATAAATATTCACATCCACATGTTATAGAAAATGAAAGGCTATTATCCTAAGTCTTTACAATACAGTTTGTTCCAGATACTTGAAAAAGATTATTCCATGCTGAACTCCTCCCTGCTGTGTGACAGGCGGGGTAAGAATTCCATATATTCATATTGCTTTTGTAAATATACTGTTAATTCACTGCTTCTTGGACTTAAGACGAATTATGATATCATGGTCTCATGACTTGTACTCTGAGATTTTATTTATATGGCAAAGGTCAACATTAGTTGTAAACTGAATGTTTGTGTTCCGTGAAACTCATATATCATCTCTAAATTTCCACTGTGATGGTATTGGGAAGTGGGCCTTTGCAAGATGATTAGCTCACAAGGTCAGAACTTTCACAATGGGATTAGGATCCTTATTATAAAAGAGACCCCAGAGAAAGCTATCATTTTTTCCACCATACGGGGTAATAGTGAAAAAATAGTAGTTTGTACCTGAGGAAGCGGGCCTGAACTAGAGACTGAATCTGCCAGTGCATCACCTTGCACTTCCTCACTTCCAGAGCTATAAAAAATAAACTTGTTTTGTTTGTAAGCCATCCAGTCTGAGCATTTTTGGTTTACCAGCTTGAAAAGATGACTATGTTAGTTTTTCCAGTCCATGGATACTGTACGCCTTTCCACTTGTGTATGCCTTCTTCAGTTATTTTTACCCATATGTTATAGTTTTAAGTATACTAGTCTTTCATTCTTTGGTGTGGCTTCCTAGCTATATTAAAATAGAAATATTCTTTTCATTTTGTTTCCTTTTCTCAGTCAGAACTGGGATGTAGAAATGCGAGTGACTTATGTATCTAGCCTGTAACCTTATATAATGAGGATTTTTACCTTGAAAGCATGTTGCGTATTCCGGAAATGCATCTCCTATATTTAATGAAATGATCATGTCTTTGTTCTGTTAAGAAGATCCACTATATAGATACAGTTGTATATGTTGAACAATCTTTGCATGCCTGTGATAAATTCTAGTTAATCACAGTAAATGATTATTTTAATGTACTACTGAATTCTGCTTATTAGTATTTTGTTGGCAATTAAAAGATGTATGTTCCTCAGGGATATTGGCATATAGATTTATTTCTTGTAGTGTCTTTCTGTAGCTTT